>UYYA01000950.1:0-26797 GCA_900624975.1 Angiostrongylus costaricensis | reverse complement strand
AGCTAGTGTTATGTTGTATTGTGTTTTTTATGGAAGTAAATGTACGCTGGTTAACAACCTCGCGATTGCTGAACAAGAAATCGACGCATTATAAAGTGTTTTTTGTAAATTGGCAATTCGTAAATCGAATAGAGTGGAACAGTACTGGTTAGAAACAACATTTGACAAAGCCTCATAAGCAGGTAATTGCTGGTTTCCGAAATGTCTCTAATTCACTAACGTCTGGGTTTCGGTTGCACTTCCAACACTTTTCGACATGCATGCTTCGGCAAATTCCCTGGACTGATTCAATTCCCTACTGTAGAAGATCTCATTCGAGACAACGAAAATCTCTTACGTTCAGCTCAAAAACACGTAAACTGAGTGTTTTGCCTTAGGCAGCTTGCGTTAGCACAACATCTCCGATTTAATAAAACTAATAGCGCCCCAGGGATGAGCGTCGTCAGTGACGGATCGGTCTGTCAGAGCTGAAGGTTTTTGACTTTCAAGCAGCGACAAAAACCATTACATGACCAGCTATTCAATTAACTGCATTGGAATGTGAATCTTCTAGTGACTTAGGTTTTCTAATCTTCAGAAACAAAAAAAAGAAACAAAATCGTTTTTCTCTTAGGATGATCTCTTATAGTTGAAATTCCTAGCAGAATCAAGAGGAATATCAACGATTTCCAATAGTTTAAACGTTGTTCTTAGTGGGTTACTGCAAACGATTGGAAGGCAAAGGCAACATTTGAAAAAAAAAAGAACTAACGCCCTTATGACTTTAACACATAAAAACCTCAGACCACTTTCTTATGAGGTATTTATGACCCGCGGCACTCAATTTTCGAAACATCGAGAGGTGAAATGTGCCATTAATCATAAGAAAAAATTGCTTCGCAACGATGTGTGTTTTAGGGTTAGAGCAGGCTTTCTGATGAACTACATGAGAAAGCCGTTCTAAATAGTTCATATCAGCAGAGTGTTGTGTTTTCACGCCCATTACTTTCTATTTACATCCCATTTGTTGGAGCACTTTTAAAGTACTTAGTCACAATGACGGCGACAATACTCATGCTATGCCACGCCTGTTTATCACTACAACCTCACCATGTGAGCAGCTGAAATAACAAGGAAGAACTTTGTGTTTTCGTGGTACCGATCGATTTTTGAAGTCAGAAATAGCCGGATGACGAAAATCATTGTTAGTCTGGGTGAGAGGGCTCTAATTTATTCAGGTTATGTTATTCGTTTATTAGAGGGTTCAAAAAAGTTTCCGTAGGTCGTCAAGTTCAAGTGAATCCCACCTTTTGGATATTAAAATTGAATCATGGCATTAGATTGATCCAATGCCATTGTTTTCACCAATGGCTTTTGTAGCTTCTTAGAAGAAACTGTTTCAAATTTAAAAAAGTTCACAGTGTTTCACTTTTCATTTATTGACTATTCTTTTTCACGGCAGAGTACGATGTGAATTGCAACCACAAGAATGCTCAGACATGAGCAAAAGTCGGAACCGCAATTGGGCTTCAAAGCCGATTTTGAAAGGAGACCCGCGGGTTGGAAGCCAAACTGAGGCTTCTAGTTTTTCTCATATCTTGGCACCCAGAAAGCGGGCAACTGTCGTAATAGAAGAAGGAGTGACAACTGCTATTACCACCACCTACTAGCGATCATAATAGGGAATAGTGTTTAGAGAAACGTATGAAGTTGCGACTACTATAGTAGTTTATTTCTCATTTATTTCACTAATAAGAGGCATGCGTGCAGTGCGGTGGTTAGAGCATTCCTGGTAACCCATTCGGTCGTAGGTTGGACACTACGCTGTAGGTAAACTAAGCCCTCAATCCTTTTGGGATAGGGATATCGGTTTCAAGCCCGTTTCAGAGGGCAAAAACACTGAATTGATGCATCGATGGATCAATGCATGTCGTTCGAAATAACAGAATCGCCACTCAGTTCAAATATGCATTCAAACAGCTCTAGGAAGGTTGACAATGTCAAAAGCATGGTGTATCGCTAAGGGATTCATCAAAACCGGACGCTCAATCTTTCACCTTTCAACTAAAGCAAGAGATTCGCAGTCAATAAATCAATCATTAGAAATTCAGAGTTTCACATTAGTTCGACAGGGTCTCACACATGTAGAAATCGTTCCTCTGTGAAGCTAATCCATCATCGATGACTTGCGGACACGGTGTGGTCGAGTGGTGAGGACGATAGTTGCGTTGCACCACTATTTCATAAGGGCTATTTTATGAATGCAAGTCTTAGATCTCTACACTCTCCACCTGTATCACATATTCCCCGCTTGTCAACAAAGAACTCAAGTTACTACCAGAAAACTTCACTTGACCCAATTGCTCACCAGAGTCGCATAAAGGACATGAAGAGCGCCGAACTCTTTTAGTTTAATCTATTCTTTATTTTTTTTTGGAGAGTAATAACAACCGGGGCTCATGTAAATACTTCCCTATCATTTGATCGCATTAAATGGCATTTAGCTTGCAATCTTCTTCCACAAAAATTAAAATAGAAAGAGACACTGTTATTTGTCACAATATCTTAACTTTTACTTGCTGCATATTCTTTTTCCCACTATAGAGTGCTATATGAAATGAAACAACAGCGATGCTAAGACGTGAGTAAAGCTCGAGAGCACAGTTGGGTTTCGAACACGCGTTTATCGTTACCTGGGAATTTGAGTAACACCCACTACACCAACTATTCCACAGTTACCATACCCGTTGACGGCTAATTGCTGATAGCACCGATAGAGTGAAAAACATGGCTGAGACTAAGGAAAATCAGCTGTCATATTAGATGAATTGAACAGAAAATATTAGAAAGACTTCGACTGAGAACCGAGTAGGCGTCTGTTACACTCCGTGCTTGTATAATAAATTCACATATTACCGCAATTAAACCTGTCTATACGTTTAGTTCGAAATTCATTTCAATACTACGACTACGTTAGGCGCGGACAACCTAATTGTTAGTGATGCCGTGTTATACACGCAAAGTCCTTGGCTCGAGTTCACAATAAGCGACATTACGGAGAAAAGCGAAACATCATGTAGCAAATGGCACAAATCGGTAGACTTTCGACGATGGCAGAAGCAAAACATTGAACTGAATGAAAAAAGAATGTGAGTATAGAGGGATCCGAGCGGTACGCGGTCATACAAGAAAATAGGTAAAAAAAATTTGCCTGTGTGTCATCACTAAAAACGAATGAAACTAATATTTGTCTACTCCTCAACTTTACATTAAACTTTTAAACAGAGATAATCGATCGGGTGTTGGTTATCTATTGTGTTCTATTTTACCGCTCAACAACAATAAAGGATAGGGTAAGGATACATCTCTCGGCGTTGATCAGTCTCTGAGAAGTGTGTCATGTATTTGACTTCATTAAACATCATCAGAGGCTATTAAATGCATATCTCGCTTTTACGATAACCTGTAGTGATCTACCAATGTGTCGAGCCAGTGTTTCTATCCTCCCATACAAGTGTGGTGCCAATTTATCGACCTCGTAAGGATGGAAAGCTTGGGCCTTTACCACCCCCCCCCCCCCCCCCCCCTCCCTGAGCCAATACTATCTGTATTGCCGGGAGCCCCTAACCACCGCACTACACGCAACATCAACAACAATACGAAAGTCAAACAGTAGGAGTATTTCGTCGACAGGTGTGGGTTTTCCGCTTGTCGGTCGGCCTCTGGCGAAGATCGGTCGGTCGGGTGGTCGCAGCAGGTGCTCAACGTCGCCGAGTCGAACGGCCAGCCGGCGGCTGTTCACCTCGAGGAGCAACACGTCGGCCGACCTCACTACATCAGATACAACGTGTTTTTATAGCATTAGTGCTTCGGAAAACATTAAGTACAGTCGGAAATTGAATGGACAGAATAGAATGATTGACGAATAAATGATGAACAAAGCTGCTTCCATTTGTTTTTATTAAAGGGTCTTCATCATAGCCATTAAAACCTCGCGCTGTAGGAAAAAAAACCGTAGAATCTCAAGCCTTCCAGTTCTCACTACCTATGGAGAACAAAAAGATATTTCTGGTTATTGACCGCATAAATATTACTTCATAAGAACAGTGATTTATTGCATTCACTATAAGAAAAGGGGTTTGGGGGGAGCAGTAGTAGAAATGCAGTACAATGAGCAGACTATAACGACTCTACTGGTTCAATCCTGCCTCATGAAAACTAAACTTCTTATCCTTTCGAGGTTTGTAAATTGATACCACACTGATCTGGATGACTCTGCCTTTGGTTCACAATGGCCTATGACTCATTTCACAGAGGTCTCTGTGGTAGAAGCCTGGCAGTATTTCAGGACACCAAGGAGAATTATTCGACTACCATTCAACAGCATGCATAAAGAAGGCCAAAAATCTTTAAGTTCAAAGAACCGTTGGACTTACATTCAAATTCGAAGTGCTTCATGGATAATGGATGTAAAACTACGAACTGAATGAAAAAAGTGCTGGAGTCTAGACAATGAGTGACGTCGCCTCACATGAAAAAAAAATCAGAAAGCATAATTCTCTTTGGTAAATTTATAGTGATAGACGGAACGATTGGGCAGAATTGACACCAAAAGTGACAAAATCCTAGTAATTCACGACCGAGGAGAATTGGAGCTTACTACAAAGTCTTAACATTTGGAATCTGCCATAAACAATGAGCTGAGGAAACCATCGGTGAACCGACCTGGTCAGTGGTTTTTTTTGTAATAAAGATAGCAACAATGTTTTTTAAAATCGACCTCGTGTTAGCCTGCTAGTGGAAAAAATACTTTTTGATAGCAATTATCTCGTCAACATTCATAGACTTTGTTGACATAAGGCATCACTGTTGTAAACTAGCTAGGAAACAGGGAAAATACTGATGTGCAACCACTAGGAAACCCAGATACGAGTAGAACTCCGTTGTTGGGGTGGATGACACGTAGTGAGCCCCTAGTAGGGAAAATCGCGACTTAGAAGCACAACTAAGGTTCTAAGTTTTGCTCATACCTTAGCATCTTTATGGTTGTATTTCACGCTGTACCTTGGCATGAAAAACTATGAGGGAGAAAGAGAAAGTTAGGACAATGCTGATGCAGAGTACATAATGAAATATCGACTAACTGATAGTTAACAGTAATTTGTTAACTCTAGACAGGTCTACTAAAACCACAATCAGTAGATGGTCGGATATTCTTAAAATACAATCGCTGTCGTTTAAATTGACTACCCAAGCTTCTGAATATTCTTTCTCCTTCTCCCTTAAATTGCAGTATGAAATTCTCGTTGTTGAAAACACGTGATTGGTGTAGCTTTAGTGTTTCCCCAAACCATGATGGACAGATTTCTACGGCGTCACTCCAAAGACCAGAAAGAACGAAAATCCAAAACTACATAGATGTCTTGGTGAATTTTTTTATGAATGTTTCATTTGAGCGCCCCATACTGCTTTGAAAAATATAGTGTTAGTCTTAAAAATTTTATGAAGTCAGAGTTTTGTTTAGTTTCTTCTTTTGGGTAAAAGTAGCGTGGTAAAGAAATCATGGAATTTCTCCATCTTTTCTCGACTTAAAACTAATCGTGAAAGCTTTGCGCTCTTAAACTGTTTCTGGAAACACATGAAAATCTAGTTACTCGAAATTGGCAAAGTCTGATGAGTACACCAGGAACCTAGGGATTCTCATCAAAACGCACCAGAAAAACTTCTTCATCAGTCAACTTGTGAAGTCCATATCTCGGAGTTATACAGGGAGCACGACAAGGCCTTCTTGCCATCATTCTCATGTCGGTCATTAGCCCCGTATTGGCAGGCCCTTGATTATCGAGAGTTTACCTGCGTGATTCACATCCATTGCCAAGGCCTCGTCTTCAGTTACATTCTAGAATTTGCTTGTGAGGTCTGAGAATAAAGTTAAGAAAACAAGAATTTTCTTGTGGGGTCGCTTAGAAGAAGCAGTATTCAATTTGGTGGAATCTCTTCGTAGATGACTTTCCCTAGATGCCAAATTATAGAGGAATAACTGTAGACGACGGCTGCTGACATTTCGAAAGAAGTGAAGTAGCGTTCGTCTAAGAATAGGAAAGGCTTCGCGTTTCGTCGTAGTTCAGTTTACGACGACAGTTTAATTTCGAGCAAGTTCTTAGCTGACCAAGAGTGCTTGAGTTGTCAGGGAACATCAACGTGATGAATGGCACATGCTTTAGAAGAGCGGCGTGTTTTTGAAAGCAGTAGAGAGGACCATTTAACAGATGGTGCTACAAGTCAGGCCTGATATTTGGTCAATTCCTGTACTATCTATTGGGAATATTCCAGAATATGTAGTCTTTCTTTGATAAGCTTACACGAGGTTGATAAATATGTTTATTTTCGACTAACGTCTCGACGTCTTCGTCTTCATCAGAGCTGATGATCCGAGTCGATGGTCCACACTTGTTGTTCGTCTCGATGCGGTGCCTTCGCCTTCGTGTAGATTTAGGTCTTCCTCAGCTGGCCATCTCCTCGAATGAGGCATATTCACTCGGTTATGCCCTTTTATCCAAACGCTAATGGTGGATAGTCGTGATTGTCTGGTGACAGCAGCTTTTTTATTCCAGACAATCCACCCTGCAGAAGTCGGTATCAATATGAGTATGAGTATGCCTCGTTCGAGATGGCCCGCTGAGGAAGACCTAACTCGACACGAAGGCGAAGACGCCGCATCGAGACGAACAACAAACGTGGACCTTCGACTCGGGATAATCGGCTCTGATGAAGACGAAGACGTCGAAACGTTAGTCGAAATTAAGTATATTTATCAACCTCGTATGAGCCTATCAAAGGAAGAATACATAATGATTGGTTACGCCTTGGTTAAAGGAAAGTCGCTTTTGAAATATTCCAGAATATGTTCGTCATTTCTTAAGTTTCGGTAAAAAAAATTAAATCTACATTTAAGTTCTTATAGGTAGTTCAAAACAACCTAGTCGTTAAAACTACATATCCGACTATTCCAGTCCTTTACAACCGTTACGCATAGTTCGCTAAGCAATTTAAAAACTTTTTAACCGAAAATATGTGTCTATTCGAAGAAAGTTGCAGTGTACGGTAGCAGACTACGGCGCTGCCGTGGCGTACACGATCCCTGGCTAAACTGTCTTTAAGTCTGCCTTCAGCCAGCTCATCTATTAAGCACCAAATTCCTTCAGATTTATTTTGAAAGGAGGAGAACACTTTTTTCGGTAATGAGCTTCCGTGTTACCATAGAAGATTTTAATCGTGTTCAGGACTTCGTGCAGTTTACGAATTGAAGAGAACTGTTGTGTGACTGTTCAATAACAAAAGTTCCTTGATCTCAACAAAACAACTAGTTGCAACTGCACTGGAATCGCCATCCATTACTCATCATCTGTTGCGAGAATTCAATAGCATCGATTACTAGTAGTAACATAAGTAGTAAAAGACGAGAGTAAAAAACGGCTGAAAAACCTATCGTTGTTCAGAGTCCAGAGTCATAACTGATGCCGAGCAATCAGTTGCTTGGTCCTACAGCGAAAATAAAAGATTTTGTGTAGGATGAATGCACAATGCGGTATGACGTGGCGTCTAGAAGTAGTGAGAGAGCGATGAAAAAAAACAGATGTGTAGCAAGAAGAAGAAGTGGGTCGTAGCGAAAAAAGAAAATGAAGTAAAGAAAGAACGGATGGAAGCGGTCAAAGGAAAGAACACTTACGTCAAGAATAGTTTTCGTTTGCGGTTCCTCGAAGAATTCCTCGTACTCGAGTTCATGATCTTTCGAGGTGGACGGTAGATTGAGATCCGATACACTAAGACCTGAACAACAGTATTCAACGCTAAAAGGAACTGTGCAACGGATTCTTGGTAGTTGCAAGTATTGTTCACATACAGCATTGAAATCCCATCAAAAACAGAACAGACATAGTTTTGAGTTAAATAGCCATTCTTCAATGCACTGATCAACTAGCGCTCAAATGTCACCAATCGTTCCGCAACAAGCATTTGTATTTTGTGTGAGGAAAAACTATCAAGACGTCGATAATGCAGTATTTATCTTTAATCCCTCAAGGATGAGGACACGGGTGTAGCGCAGTGGCTAAAGGTGCACTGTAATAGATATTTTCTCTTTGGTTCGACGTTGCCCGCACAATCAACGAAGCGTTTCGTCCTTGCCAGATCGGAAAATAGGTACCAGACTCGTCTAGGAAGATAAAAAACTGAGCTGGGACATCGGTAGTTTACCGCAATTCATCGTACTGGCCAGATTTGCAATCAATAAGCTAGACGAAGGGTGCGTATAGCGCAGTGATTATAGACGCCTCGCAATACACATAGGAGCGATCCCACGCCCCAGGCTCACCAAGCTTTTCCTCTCTCCGGGGTGGGCAAATCGCTGCCCGACCGGTCTAGGAGGATATCAGCACTGAGTCAGCGTATACACCAGAATCAATCACCTCTAACGATGTTTAACGAAGTCGAATGCATGGTGCATCTTTCAAAAATTCATCAACGATGAGATCTTCTTTTAGCTTTAGCCCTTACAATGTTATGAATAAAAAGCAAGGCGGATTCCCTGGGTATTAATCAGCACCGAATGCATTGTCCTTTTATTCTTCTAAATCTCAGTAACTAACGCTTCGTTCTCTCCAAACCCTCTTCAAAGAGACAGTTTTTGTGTGTTGTTTTATCCATCTCCTCATTCCCACTTCTAAAACCGAATTTCATTTTACAGCGGCACAAACAGGCGATACTTTCTTATATTATAAAGTTAACGCGAGGTTGGTAAAGAAGATCTATTCGCCTGGTGCGCCACTCTCGTCTTCTTCAAGACCCTGACCGATTCAAGTCCATGTTCCACAAGTGGTCGTATTCTCAATGTGAGACCTTCGTTATCGAGTGGAGCGTAATCCATACTGAACGCCATCAGGTCAACCGTACACCCACAAAGGAACACCACCGATATGGTTTCTTCATTCGAGCGGTGCTTAACCGGTCGCATTGAAGTCGACGCCGCAACGAAGATCCAACAATGCTAGGACGACCGACTGACGATTCCTATTAATCTGGCTTTAAAAAACAAAGAGACATCGAAATGTTAGCTGAATAAAACTGCTCACCAACCAACCTCGTGTTAGCTTAATCATCCCAGAAACTATCTGTTCGGCTGATTTCTTTCACCAAGTAGAAAAAGCATAAAAAGTTTCTGAAGGGGGCTAAATCTGCAGAAACATTAGACTCATTGAGAACAAAAAATATTCCATCAATAGTTTCTCATCTGCATTTCAAGAACCCTCAAATTATTGACGTTATTGATTGATGGTTTAGTTTTCTGATCAAGGCTAATATATCGCATCTACTATGAAGTTGGTCATGACAAGTATTAATAGGCTTACTGTACTACTTCACATCTGGTATTTACAATCATATTTAGAAATCTTAGTGCCTCGTTCCTTATTTTCTTATACTATCATTTTCTTGACTTATTGATTAGCCCTCTAAAAGTCACGTCATTACTTTTGGAATGTAGAGTTGAGCAAGTTTACGCCCGATTGTTATATCTAGCTTTACCAAGAGACAGAAAGATTACACGTCCTAGCAAGAGCTAAACTTGGGACGTTTTTCTTTCTCAAAGTCTAAGTCAACCCGAGGTTTGATTTCCATGTTCTCACATCAATCAAGGTTTTCAAATACAAATTCTCTTTAAAGCCGACAGTTGACTAGAAAACAAATCTCAGTTTTCAACAGTTTTCTCGCCTGCACTTTTAAGCGTCAGGAGGCATTGGCTATGCTTTTTTGCTGTCGTCCTCAAATAGTAACAAAAACTAAGCCATAAATTTTTGTGTTAGTCACTTCATGAAAAATTACGCTTTCAAGACATGCATGTATAATTTATCTGTGCTATATACCTATAAACGGTTTACCGCCTCATCATAACTGGGAGATGTTTCTGGGTGTCGGCTGCGATGCACAGCGGGGTGATTCGTCTCCCCGGCAGGGTCTCCCAAACTGAGAAGGAGTCCGGCGTTTCCATCAAGAAGCCTAGCTAAGGGTAAACCAATACCAGGATCCACTACCGTTCTGGCATCAAACTAGTCGCATGATGGCAGGTCTACCTCAGATCCACAAGTGTGGCGGCTGTTTGTGATGGCGACGACCTGAGGCAGACTTTGGCCAGGCCATCCTTGGGACTCCAGAGAACCACAGTGACCAAACTTCCAAGTTTCCGGAGAATAGAAATTATGCTGGAGCTCGCACAACCAGTGAAGAGGGGCCATCCAAGTAAGTACGATTTGATGAAGTACTTGACGAAATTCAAAGAATTAGCGCAAAGAAAAGTAATGCCTAGTGCTCGATGATTTCATTTCGCTGCTCGTCAACCGTTTCTTTATGCTAGTCATTTTTAAAGGATTTTTTTCAATCAGCACGTGTTTCTGTCGGAAAAGATTTGAAAACAGGTAACACATTACTGTAACATTTAGTCGTAAGTTTTAAAATTTTCAGGCTCTGTGCTCTTAAGCGATGAGCTGAGAATAAATCTATCAAACCCTGGACATAGTAAATGTTCGCTTATTGATTGCCACACTGTGGCCATCGATATGTTTTACCATGATGCAACTAGAGACAAATCATGCGTATTGATTACATAGCGGTCAAGTTGTGATCAAGCCAACGAATATTTATTGAACTAAAGTTTGGCCGTGATGATTGTAAGCAGGTAACTATAAAATGACAATAGACGCTATATAATGCTAATATCACATTTCTATGCGGCCATAATCTGCTTGTATAAACCGCATATTTGGTCAATAATTTCTTAGCAAGTATTTTTTCAAAAAATCGATTTCGGCCCAATATCGGCCCGAATAATCGTCATGGTATTTTAATGACAAGCTTAGATAAGCTTGAACGAGCTTAACAGGAAACGGGTCTCCATTCAGTGAGGTGCAACTTAAAACGGTCTAGAATTTTCTACATATCCCGCAAAGTGGCAGTAATGTAGACGCCTTTTTCGAGTCATTTTTACGACCTTTAAGATGCTGATATGACTGGAACACTAACGACAATAAATATTTCATTGTCAAAATCGTGTAGGCTTTTCAATAAGTTGATGCATTGATCTCTTATATCTTCGCAACAATCAAGAACTCTAAATAGGCTATGAAAAACATTTCTGACCAAAACGACAATAGTCAGTGCATAACATGACATAATATTAGGATTGGATGGACCACAAAAAGCTCAATGAGCATTATCACCTTACCGACTCGTGTTCCGTTTTTTTTATAGCACACATCTGCTTCGTCGGGTGCTCGACGGACCAACGTACTTCTCCACTTGCGGATTGTGTTCGTCTTACGATCACAAATCCAACCCCAGATTTTCTGCATGTTTTCCCTGAAGACGCAACTTAAATCTCTAAACTTGCGAAATGGGGACAGCGGACTCACTTCATTTTCCTGGGTAGCCGTCGATTAGGGTATGGAGGGTTGGCTAGCCAATAGCGGTAAGCGTACTGTTGTCAGAGAACAAGTTTAGCGATGCCAATGGTGAATGATGTGGATCAATTTCGGATCATAATAAATGTTTATGAGGCAATTATCTTAATCTCAAACAACATTGAACACATCCAGACACAAACACACTGAGCCTGAGCCACCAGCCAGACAGAACAGCCAACCAGCCAGCCAGCCAGCCAGCCACTGAGATCCCGACTACAACACACGCTCAGCCAGTAGTCTCTTATCACTAATCGATAGTTGCCTCCGGCAGCTTTTCGTCACACGCACACACACTTCACAACTTCGTCGACGAGTCGACCGAGTGCTGCAGGTGATCGAGTGATGACAAACGACGCAACTGCTTACTCAGATTATTATTTGTGACTTTACTTTCAGTCTTGATGACGGCATAGTAATCATATAATCAGTTGAGATTGGGAAAGTCACGGTAGGTTGAGAATCGTTGCGTCCTGCCTAGCGGTATTAGATTTCATTTTTGTATTACCTCAGCTGTGGTTCATTCTCTAGCATTGCCGTGGTCGTCGTTAAAATTGTATGCCATAATATAATGATTAAGATCCTTATAGAAACTCTTAACGATACGTGAGCCCCTGAAAAGGGAGTAATCGTGGTTCGATCTGCCCGAGGTCCAAGTTTTGCGAATAACTCAGCATCGTTGCGGCTGTATTTCAAATCATACCCTGCCGTGAAAACTATAGTAGGGAGCATATGAAAGGTTAATATTGTGATTACGACTACAGCGTTAGCTTAACTGCGTTCAATGACGATTTGTGTTACCCAGATCAATCTCGCTGACGGGTGATTGCTGATGGCAGTGTGAGGCGGAAAACTAGTAAAGAGAAACTTTTCAAAATTTTGCAAAAAATGGGATGCAAGGCATAATTGGTGTGCTAAGAAACCTGTACGATTATAGTATCGCTAATAGCTAAATATAGCTCGGGTTGAAAAGCCAGCTTTTTAATATACTGAGAATTGTTGTAGGCATTTTCTACAAGTAGATGCGTGTAGCACAGTGGTTAGAGGTGCCTTGCAATACACATGAATTCTATCCCGTGCCCCAGGCTCACCAAGCCGCCCATCTCGCCGGAGTCGGCAAATTCACTCCAGACTTGTTTGGGAGGACAGCAGCACGGACGCGATACATCGGCAAGCCAACGTAAGTCAGTGTGTGAGCTAGATACCCATTCATTCACCCTCATCGATGAGTAGTAATGCCAAATTTATGGCGGATCCCTCAGGAATTGGGCAACGACGGGAGCTTTATTCTTTTTTATTTTATACTCTACAAGTGCAGCCATGAATATCTAAGAGCACCTATCGCGTGCAAGAGCAACATCTACCGCATCGATGGCCCAGCCGCTTCGTGTTGGACGTTACAATCTACCATGACCTAACGCAGACAGTGCTCATTCATTGTTTCAAGTCTTACAGAATGAGAATGAGAATGACATCAATGCGAATCCGAACGCCACCGCTCGCAAATTAGTGATGACACCTGTGTTGACTTCTAGCAACTATCCGGACAACCATGAAACCTCTTGTCGATATGAACAGCAGAGTAACTGTGCTCTGACAAAGCATTGCCTGAGTTGTTATTTCATTTCTTTATTTACGTACAAGCAGATGTTTCGGCCGATTTCGCTTTCTTCAGAGATTGGAAAGGGCGTGATGTTGGCAATCTACTTAGCCAAACACCTCAATATCCGAACAGAAAAAAAGCTAAGCCGAAATTTCAATCACATTGAACACAGAATAGCTTCTTTGCACACTCATCGCCCTCTATGAGTCTTCCACTGAATATACCACGTGGAGACTAAGCGCACAGCATAAAAGCGTGATGTACTCCTCATGTCAGAGCAGCAGGTAGATTGAGATCAAATTGACCTTCTCAGGCTCTGTGGAGGACGAAATCCGCCGAAACGTCAGCGTGAGCGTTAATAAAAAAGTGGAATAACATTTCATGTTTGTTAAACAACATTATTAAAAAATGTTCGATAGCTGAGTGTTTCAGCGGGTCGCTGAATAATTGTTTGTCCAGGATTTTCCTCTGAAATAAAATTTTACTGAAAAATAAGCTCTTCTCTACTGTTGTTATAAACTAGAAGCATTGCTTTAGTGAGATGTCCCACATTAGTTACCGTCGTTATGTACTGGCAATCAATCTCAGAAGCTGGTCAATCCTGAAAACCAGGTTCCCAAGCGCAACGATGTTTTTGAGATTTGACTGCGATGCTGCGCACCAATCAGCACATTCTATTTGCTCATTCCTAGTATTCCTAGGTGTTGGAAATGAAGAACCACCTGTTGGATTAGGTTGTTAAGCACAACGCGAAAATGACATTGGCCGTTTTTTCGCTTCGAAGTTGTCAGAGCTCTGGACAAAAGGTATTGAGCAATTCTGTTAGGAGAGTGAGATAGACAGCTACACTATTTTCACTATGGAATGTTTTTTTAGAAAAGGGTTATCAAATTTGGGTAGAATTTGCCTACGGCGCTGCAGTTTCTTCGAGAAACTAATATTTCTTGAAATTTTATTGGTAAGAGTGAGCACAAAAGTGCTGAAAACAAGCTATTGCGTAGCGAACCCCACGGCTTCGCTTTGTGCTCCCTCTGCTTTCACTGGGCTTCAAGTTAATGGTACCACGCAAAACACGTCCAACCTTTGCTTCTACGATTGTGTTCCAGTGTAACGAAAGATCTCATGAAATTACGATATAATGGAATAGCCAGGAAATTTGATAAATTACAGCAGTCTATGCTCACAGATTGAAGCTATCCAATACGGAAACACATATGTTAGATATTTGATATAGTAAGTTTTCAAAAGAAGGCAAATCGAGAACATTTTTGTTTCAAACGAAATTGTATCACCCACCATTCTGTTGTTCGATGTTCTGTAGATGACACAGAAATTATATGGGCTTCAAGCTTCAAACTGCTGAAGCTTCAAAAACTGTCTGGAAACGTAATGAGTGATGTAGTTTATTGAAGTCTGTTAAAGCACTCTACGTTCAATTATGTATGGTACACACCAGGGTAAAATTACAAAACAGTGAAGCATTCGCCAATCTCTGAGAGATTTTTCATGCATTTGACTTTATCAAACATCGTTATAGGCGATTAAGAAAATATCTAGCCTATAAAGTGTCTTGCAGTAGACAATCGATGTGACGAATCAGTGCTGCTATCCTCCGAGATCAGCCTAGTACCAGTTTGCTGACGTTGGAGGGAGAATACGTTTGGTGGGCTAGAGAAGAGGGATTGAATCAGGCACCGATCCGGTACGTACTGCAGGACACATCTAATCACTGCGCTACAATTCCCTACGTTTTGTTATGTGATCTTAAACGCATTGTCAGTATTGTCAACAGAATAGATTTACACGGTGAGTATGAACAATGCGTACCTAATTGCCTTCTAAGATGAATGTCATTGAATACTGGTCGAGTCGATCATCCCTGGAGTGGTAAGATGGTCGGGCTAGAGCGCTCCCACTTGGATTACAGAAGGTGAACTTTTTCCGGACAAATCCAGTTCCAATTTCATAATATCAGAGGGATGAGAGGCTTGGCGAGCCCGGAGCGAGATCAAACTGGCGTCGTGCACGTGTCACTCTTTTTGTTTTCACAACGACTTTATTCAAAGAGATAGAGCAACAATTAACCGCCAAATAACTTCAAGAAATAGATGCCATCAAAAATATGGCACAGAAATGCACTTGAGATGAAGTTATACATAGTTCATAAAGCGAGAACAGAAATATTCTTCGATTGAGTGGTAAGCTAACACGAGGTTGTTACAAAACTATGAGAACACCAATGGTCATCCAATACAAAGATGATCAAAATGAAAGGAAAGATGAACAGGAATGGATGGCTATCGATACGTCTTCTACACTTTTCATTAAAAAGGAGAGCAAAAAGATATATTTACCGTGTGAGACATCTAGAAAGACATAAAGATCATGGAATCATTGAGCATTCTAAACGCAAATTACTGCCTAACTTGTTAAGTGTAAAATCCAGCGATTTTCACAAGTGTGTTAAGGCTCTCTCAATAGATTTCATCATCAAATAACGAGCTTTTGATCACTCGGTAGCATGAATTGCATCTACATAAATGCACTTTTCACTGATGCACTACTGCGCTATTCCTTGTTCCTAGCTCTTCATTGACATCAATGACACATTCGAAAAATTTTGCATTGTGTTCCTTTGTTGCATTGGATTCGAAGCTTCGGATATTCAATGTGAGCCGAAGGCACTATTGCAACATTTGTGTGCAAAGACGAATCCTTATGGAGTCACTTACATGCCTCAAATGAAGGATTCGAAGCTTCGGATATTCAATGTGAGCCGAAGGCACTATTGCAACATTTGTGTGCAAAGACGAATCCTTATGGAGTCGCTTACATGCCTCATATGAAGGATTCGAAGCTTCGGATATTCGATGTGAGCCGAAGACACCATTGCAGCATTTGTGTGCAAAGACGAATCCTTATGGAGTCGCTTATATGCCTCATATGAATCAGACCCTACCGCTACACTAAAGGCTGATGCCTTCATGAGACAAAATTATACAAATTATATAATTTTGTACTGTGAAAGCGATCTCAGCTAATTCCTTAAATGAAGCTTGTTGTGCTTTCAAGGACGATAGTTCCGGTCTAGAATTGACTGTTTGAGATACAAATGCTATCAAAATATAGTACACTTCAATCATCTTCTTACCTTCACTAGCACGACGCATTTTGAATTCCTTCTTTTTGTAAGCACCTTAAATGCTTTTAGGCAATGAATATGTTTATCTTCTCACTCGTAACTGCATTCATCCTACAAATGATCTGAAAACATAAATGGAGCACAACGGAAGTCCTACAAATTAATAACATAGACTCTCCCGCCATCACTCAGTTCAACATCCTCATCCGAAAAGCAGAAGACTTTGGTATACAAATCGCAGGTCTCATCAACAAGGCCATGATTTATTACTATGTCGTACACTGTTACATTTATGCCATATTCAAGTCCTATGCAGAGATTCTTTTTCTATTAGGAAAGCTAACATCTCACTTACTACCATGCTTCTCGTTTTCTGCTGGGAAAGACTAAACAACTGTTATAATAGTCTTAAAAGACCTTCCATCGCAGTCGTAGTATCGTACGCACTCAGCCATAGTTTGCAACAAATGGTTCTTTTCTCATCGGCACGAAACACATTATGCAGTGTTTTCTCACAGTGAATCACGTTCAAAAATGCTAAATTCTTTCTCCAAATTTAACAGTGTGCCAAGTATTTAAGGCGCACATTAGAGCACGTAAAACCAGAAAGATTGACAGCAGGCTCCGATTTTATTATTGTCATCAGCTTCACTATTGTCTTATGAACTCCCACGTCACCCACTTTTTAGTTCCCAAGATCGACTTTCTATTAACCTCGGCATTGGAATATGATTGCGTCGTTTTCTTGTTCAACAATCGCGAGGTTTTTAAACAGCATACATTTACTTCCATAAAAAGACAATACAATACAACGCTAGCTGACGTTTCGGCAGTATCGCCTTCTTCAGAGTCTGGAAGGGCATGCTGATATACAATCTACTAGGCCAAACGCTTCAATAACACTTACAAAAAGACGAAAAACTCTTTGGTAATTACATGATCAACAACTTCTCGAAAAACTCACCGCTTTTTCGTGACTTCCAATGAGGAAGTTTAGAACAGCTGATTATAGTCGCATATGGTTGACAACTGCACCATCCCACATCAAAAATCGATGCGAACATACGGGATCAGGTCGCGTATGACCTCCGGGCATTTGTCCCTGCTATTCATTGTAGGGTTTTTGGCATTTATCCAAAAAGGTCTTTGTTTTGTCTCTGTTATCATCTACATATCTGCAGTAGAGTAGCGGCCGAAGATCGAGAGCAGGAGTTTCTATCTTAGGCATAAATGCAATAGCAAGGCTTGGTATCAGTCGCTGTCCCATTACCAACCCCATTATTTGCGCGAAATACTTCGCAGACCACTTAAAAATCGAGCAGTTTAAGCACTCCTTTCAGAGAGCCATTAGCTGCTGGATGGACAAGCGATGCATATTTATTCTCCCTTTATGTTCAACAAGAAGTTCAAAGATGGCTTGCATTGCGGAGTCATTCGACACGTTGGTGTACAGTGCGGTAACGTCGAAAGACTCCATCACGTACGCGTTATTGGGATGCGCGTTACGTAGACGTTCTAGGAACATTTGGGTGTTTGTGAGGTGAGGTGGAATGTGGTTAAGCAACTAGATAAGTATCAGGCTTAAAAACCGGGTTATTCTATCCGTTGGCCCGTCTACGCAGTTGATGATGAATGAACGATGCTTAAGAAGGGCAGGTCTAGAAGAATCGGTAGCGACAGTTAAAATACCACCGGCTACTTTACGTCGTCAATTAGCTCGTAACCGCCTGTATGACCGCCTGTGTGAAACAACAAATTGCGTAATTTGCCCTTACGGCAGGGACGGTGATTGCATGAGTTCAGGTACGATATACCTGATCTCTTGTAATAATTGCGGAGATGAATATACTATCGAAACGGGCAGACCTTTGCGTATCCGTATAAAAGAACACCTAGATGGCAAACGAAAACTAAGACGAAGCACCCCACTAGGCACGCATAGGATGGAAAAGCATAGCGGAGACGATTTTGAATTAAAAGTCAATATCCTTGCACAGGAGTCCAAAACACCAGGCTTTTTGGATCAATGCCAAAAACCCTACAATGAATAGCAGGGACGAATTCCCGGAGGTCATACGCGACCTGATCCCGTGCGTTCGCATCGATTTTTGATGTGGGATGGTGCAGTCGTCAACCATATGCGACTATAATCAGCTGTTCTATACTTCCTCATTGGAAGTCACGAAAAAGCGGTGGGTTTTTCGAGAAGTTGTTGATCGTGTAATTACCAAAGAGTCTTTCGTCTTTTTGTAAATGTTATTGAAGCGTTTGGCCTAGTAGATTGTATATCAGCATACCCTTCCAGGCTCTGAAGAAGGCGATACTGCCGAACGTCAGCTAGCGTTGTATTGTATTGTGTTTTTATGGAAGTAAATGTATGCTGTTTAAAAACCTCGCGATTGCTGAACAAGAAATCGACGCACCCACTTTTTACTCAACTCCAGCAATTATTCATGGTGTTCGTCTCCTAATCCTGATATACATAACTAAGCTATTCGATGAAATTGAAAGAAATGCGTCTCTCTGGTCGTCAATCGTCACATCCTTTTCACCGGTCTGTTTTTTCCTAATGTTGTCAACAGTGGTGTCAAATAATAGCAGCAGTGTAGTATTACCTTGCCGAAACCAATCTTGCGAAACTGCGGATTATAAATTTACACTTTTCCCCAATTCATAGAAGAAATATATTGAGATGGGAGAGTTCAGAGACCACATACGTCAATGGTGACATCCTTTCGAAAGATGAGTTAGTCAACCATCAGTGAGCTTGCGTAGAGTTTGAATTCATAAGTTGAAAAAACATGGTGCAGGTAGATAGATACAAAAAGATGCTGGGTATGCCAATTCGTAATCAAACTGTTTTCTCCAGGCTGAGTGCTCGAACTTTTGCATGTTTCATGAGGTATTTCATAATATTTGAGTGTTTCCTTTCTCCTTACCTGACTGTCCGTGGATCAGTGGTAGAATGCTCGCCTGTTATGTCGCAGGTCCAGGTTAAATTCACTGTTGAGGCAGCGAGTAATATCAGGTAGTCTCAATTGAATGAATATATCAACTACCACCGTTGTAGTGAATACGTCATCTAGTATTGATGCAGCCCATATAGGTCAGCAAGTTCAATGTGCAGTACTTGGCTTCTTAAAATCTGAAACGAGGAAATCACATTTGTACCACGGTACAATCATCTAATTTTGATAGTCAGAATTTTTCACGTGCATACAAATAAACAATGAGCGAATAGCGAGATCAAGACGAATCGGTTGGATTGGTCAATTGAGACTAAGAGCAAAAAATTCATTGCAATTATAGCTGAACTAAGAAGAGCAAAGGTGGAAGGAATTGGTTAATACCTAATTGACAATGTAGTGGAGTGAAAGGAGAGTTATCCGCCATGTGACGTAATGAACACGTTCCACGTTTACAATATCAGTTTGGCAATTGATCATAACTGTTTATCGTGGATTTTACAGAAGCAGAGTTGCAATACTTCGTTTAGTGCTAGAGACATGCATAAATGATGTGGCACACTCGACTTCGTTATATATTACCTGGCTGGAATAGTCTCGCAATCAAGAATGTGGGACTGTCATCAAAGTTGAAGCTGTGGACTACCTTCTTAATGTATAGTGGGTATAGGTACTCTGCGACACACACTGGGTCAGATAGTTTGTCTGATCCTATGCTCCAGGTTCAGGAAGTCCTCCATCCCTACACGGACACTGGATAGGTATGGAAATTTCGACAAGACAAATTACTTTTGGACTTTACGATGAACTTTTCGGCAGGACATTAAGGAAGGCTGTAATCTGGACCTCACCAAAATCTTGTCAGCATCTTAAGAAAAGCTTATCTTTTTTTCCTGGACCTTCCTGAACCTGGATCTGTTGCACCTCATCCAGTGCTTTTTGGCCGGTTTTTAGATACAACTTTCTTCTGAACTTTGCGGAAACTTGTGATCTCCAACTAAGAAATATTTTTGCATCTGGAAGATGTAGAAAACCTCAAGAATCCAGATGGATTTCAGATGGACCTTCGATTTCCAAATTCTTTCCTTGCACATATTTTTTGGCTTCTGAAGACAACTCTTAAAGTTTGTAAAAAAAATCATGACAATTTTGTATTTTAACAAGTACTCTGAATGGACTACAAAACAAAGTATTTTAAAACAATTAAAAACTTTAGTCTAAGCGAAAAAATCAGCTTTCAACCGCCCGGTATTTAGTAATTAAGTGGTAAGCAATCGATCTACTTCTTAACTGTCTATCTTTGCATGAGCACAGATGGCATTTCTGGCAACTTCAGAACTAGAAATTTAGAAGACACTGAATGAAACTGCATCTGAACGCTACATAGATTTTTACACGTTAGATCTTTTTAATAGATAAACACTGCTTTCACCTGTTAACTGAAATTCGTAGCTTCACCTACCTGTTTGAACCCAATTAATCGCCGCTCATTTAACGCCGAAACAGTCAGCATGGTTTCATGGACACGTATAGCGCACCGAGTAGAGGTACCATGCAATACACACGCGGTCATAGGTTCAATATTACGCTTCGAGATGACCGGACTCTCGACCTTTAGAGAGTCAGAAAACTAGTAAAAAACTTGTCTGGAAGAATAATAACTGATTCCATAGTTCTCTAGAACATCGCAAGTCATTGCCCAGATATAAATTCGGTCACCTCAGCGACGCTCAGTGGACTAGAATTCATGGCGCATCGTTCCGAGGGTGATTTATGCAGAATGCTTCATACTTTTATCCATTACACCCCATGGTTTGACTGCATAATCAATGAATTTCTTAACACGCAACGTTACGTTCAGATGAGAAATGGGAAATTGAAAACTCACTCACTCTCTCCTCCGGTGTTTTCTTCGAGGGCGCAGCACACACCGTCGGTAACACTGTGAAATGACTCTACGATAGCTTCCTATGACAATCGATTTCCGTTAAACACACGAAGCATGTAGAGCCACCTGTAGCCATTCCCACTTAACCCGTGCCATAACACGTTAAGTGTTGTTTGTGAGCGGCACATGCCTCTGGTGGCTACACAGGTTTTGTTCGTTTCAGACTCAAGCCTCTCTTTCATATTCGAGCTCGAGTGGCAGTCACAAAGCTTCAACATATAATTGAGATCCACAGCAAGTGACTCACAACCTAAGCTGAGTGGTTAAGAACGTTTACTCGAGCTCATCAAGAAGTGATGGTGAAAAAATGGTTGGGAAAGTGAAAATAAAGTGGAGTGAGAGTGAAAGAAAGTGAAAAGTGAACCTCGTCAAATTTGCCCAGTAGGTTTTCCGACAGTTTGTTAGAGTTGGATGGGAAAAGTCAAGTTATTAAGAAGTACACATATTACACATCTCTAAGCGGGTCAAGACGTAGAATGCTTGAACGCATAGACTTAACAGCTATGCAAGCCTAGGCCACGTTTTCATTAGGACTTATGTCCAAAACTGTAGCATGAAGAGGCACATATCCGTTCATCAACGATTTATGACGATCATTTATTCCGAGCAGCAAAAATCACAGAGTACAAATCCTATTAATAGCTTTAATATTGCTCCTAAATTCCTGCTCTCAGCTATCACATGTAGTCCTTCAATCAACAAGTAACTTTACCAGGAATCACTAAAATTTCTATTCATCCATGTCCCACTCCATCCCCCTCCCCCAGTGGTCTGCCACCTTATCGTGGCTGGGGATGTTTCTGAGTATCGAATTCCCGGTGTGGAACGGCGGATTCATTCCGGCCACCCCTCGCATGGTCTTCCAAGTTGGACAGAACTTCGACGTTCGCATCTGGTAGCCCAGCTAAGAGTTGACTCTAAGCAATGGCAGAAATTAGCAAGATACTCGTGATTATCTTTTCGTGACAAGCACTAAAAGAGCATAATGCTCCAAGTGTAATGCGTTTCGTTTCACTTAACGAGCGGAGGCCAGTGAGTGCCTTTAGTGCACAACTGGGACAAATGGGAGTTCTTTAGGGACTTGGTGGGACTATAGGTGATAGGCGTCAGATGATACATCACTACAGATTTTTCTGCATTGAATAAACAAGATAAGAAACAATGTAGGAATAAAATAAGAAAGGCGTGCTTTGCGTTAGATTCACCGATAGTGCTCGCTTGCAAGAGTTCGTTACGAAGCCCTTCCACTATCGCTGAAGAAACTCCACTGTCAGCACGAGATGTTTGGCGGCCATATTGGGTGCCATAAAATTTTTCATCTACTACTGTGACTAATTGTTGGTCTACTGTAGATATTTTTCGTGTGGTATTGACGGAAAGAAAGAAAACATGAATTAGAACAGGTATAAAAGGTTCATTGGCAAAAGCTCAATAGCTTTCAGGGCATTCATATTTCGGTTATCACTGATTGACTAGAGCAGAAATGTAGCTCGTGTCCAATACCTATAATAAAACATGGAATTTCTTGCAATACTCTACAACTGGCTGTAAATTTATTGTTATTTCGAAAGCGTTAAGGATAAGCATTACATCGCCAAGTGCACAAGTTCAAAGTCGTGAACAAAAGGCGGAGCGAGGATCTATCCAGTACAAGGTCGTCAATGAGGAATCATTTAATCGTGACGATTAAAAGCACTTTTCACTCAAAAAATTATTTATGACTTATTTATGCCAAAGTCATATCTCATCCATGAGATGAGTCATGTAATGATTTCCTTTTCGACCGCTTATTTTTCCAAATGGGGACGGGTATCACAGTGGTATTGATGTCGTTCATCACGAGCATAATACCGGAGTGACGTTATCCCGGAGTCACCAGACCTGTCATCTCTCCGGAAACAGGAAACGGTACTAGGCTTGTCGAGGATCAGTTCACTC
Source organism: Angiostrongylus costaricensis (assembly GCA_900624975.1). Classification (NCBI taxonomy): domain Eukaryota; kingdom Metazoa; phylum Nematoda; class Chromadorea; order Rhabditida; family Metastrongylidae; genus Angiostrongylus; species Angiostrongylus costaricensis. Next base: position 3,711 of record UYYA01000950.1, on the reverse strand, counting down.
TCTTAGATCGAGGCCTCGAGGAAGAATCGAATTAATCAGAATTCAACGAAATTCGTAGGAGGAGAATTCTCAACCACTAGCCGAACACATATTCAAAAGTTCAGACACCTTTGTAAATGATGGGAGGAGGAAATGAATCGGATTCAGGAAGTGCTGGATCCGTACAGTGTTACATGTGATGTCCAGTCACAAAGTAACTAAAGAAAATGTTTGGTACTTTAGTGGACAGTTGACAGTCGACAAAAGACAGTTAGCTGAAAATACTTCCATATCAGACATATATTGCATTTCTGACACATCCTTACTTGTTACTTGAATGGCCCATCCTCATTGGTTGCGCAGGCCCCAGCATAATCTCCACTTTTTCGGAGATTTGCTGGTCAAGCCATTGTGGTTCCCTGGAATCCCGAGGTCAGTATCACCAAAGTCTGCCGCAGTCCTTTGTGGATCGGAGAGAGATTTGCCACCATGCGACTTTGATAACAGAACGGTGGTTGATCCTGGTATTGGTTTCCACTTAGCTAGGCTTTCTGGTGAAAACGCCGGACTCCTTCTCAGCTTGGGATACCTTGCCAGGGGATGAATTCCCCAGCTGTACATTGCAGCCCGACACCCAGAAACACCTCCCATCCAAGATGAAACGGAAACTCTTGGGAAGACACATTCTTACAACCACAGAGATGTTGAGATTTCACCAAAAGTCAATTATCTGTCAACAGGAATGATCTGGAGAGTAGAAATCGCGACTGAATGCAGTTAAAAGCTTGCAGTCAAAACCACATTGTTTCAACCTTTATGTACTGCTGATAGCACCAGTAGAGTAAAAACACGGCTGAGAGGAAATTAAAACACGAGCCTCGCCTGGTGTGGGAAAAGCAAATGAGTTCTCGGAAACGAATGTCGTTGGTTCGAAGCCCAACAGGTGTTAGGAGTTTTGCTCATATCTCAGCGTCCATATACTTGTATACGACATAATACTCTGCCAAGGAAAAATAGGTATGCATTATGTAAAAGGAGAACATTACTACAAGTTCATAAACGTAGAAAGGTAGCAGTTCCGGCATGCCCTAAACGCCACGTTGAGATCGTGGCACAATAAAGTGACGGCAAGTGAACAACCATCAAACTATTAATAAACCTGCGAAAACGAGTCGTTTATTAGCAAAAGGCAACGTTCCTGGTTTAAATTGTAGCAAGATTGAAGCTCCCTAAAGAATTTTTAGGCAATTGCCGATGGTTTTGACAAAACAACTAGTCCTGCATTATTGAAATACCCCGGAAGAAAGGAACCCAAACCTTCTACCATGGAAAAACGCTTGCATTTTATTACCGCAATGATTAAACCGGAGACAGGCGGAGGTGTTCGATGAGTGTGTGGATGGTGCACTATGGCTTGTTTCATCTATTCTGTTGCTACTAAAGACATTTCTGGTGTGCTGGGTGGCCGGAGAGCCCAAACATCCCATTGAACGTACCTTGTATCCCCTCCACTGAAGTGAGATAACAGTTATTTCCCCGCGAAAAGAAATTAGAACTCTCTGTAGGTCTGTAGAATAGTGGTTTGACTAACATGGCTCACTATATATTGCTTAGACAGATGAACCGAGTTTATATTTAGAATAATCCTCTAGATACTCCCTTAATGAGATCAGGACGAAACGTAAAGGTTTAGAAAGAACGAAACAGGCTGAAGATAACGAGAATCGGGAGCGGCGCAGATGAGGGGAGCACACGGCGTCGGCTCGTCGACGAATAGCCTCGCGCTCGAGGGACCATTCTAGAAATTCGCAGGCACAGTGGCTGAGTTGAAACTGACAAGTTAACGCGTGAAATTCAAATATGTCGGCGGAGCCTGACACGCTCCGATTCTCGCTGATGAGAAAGGCAGATATTGATCGACTCGGTGGATGCCCACGCCTAATCTCCACGACTCTTCGGGGATGAGGTCCGTACCTGGACCGGAGCCCACAGCATCGAGCACAATGTGAACGAGTGTTGGGAGCGATTCCTCATAAATTTATCACTCTTATCCACCTGTAAGTGAGAGTAAAACTGATCAGGAGATCCCCCGAATTGATATTCTATGTGTACTCGACGATTTTGTCTTTGCTGTAAAAAGACTGTTCAAAATGGAGTTGTGATTAGGTCAACGATTTTCATTCGTGTCTTGAAATGTGGAAACGTTTGGTTACATGTGTAGGGGATTTCGGCTTATGACATGATTGTCAACTGTAGAAGGTGACGAAGTTCTCTTCAGCAGTTTACACAACCTGCTAATTTTTCATTGACCCACAAAGAAAAAACAGTGATTTTCTTCGTATTTTTGTTGAGCAAACGCGAGGTGTTATTATTCTTTGTTCACGATTAAGCTGACGTTTCGGCGGATTTCGCCTTTCTCAGAGCCTGGAAAGGTCAAGTTGATAGCAATCTATTCGGCCAGACGCCTCCATAACCAAAAAACCCCAAACCAAGATTTCAATCACTTTGAACACAGCTTTGCAGACTCACCGCTTCCTATGAGGTTTCCACTAAGTATGTCACGTAGAGACCAACCGCACAGAAATCACGTGGAAGTATAATGTGCCCCTCACATCAGAAAAGCAGTTTTATATACTGCCCTATATCACGCGTGATAATGAGGCATTCTTCCCTGCGGTTCATTTTCGGATTTCTGGAATTAATCCAGAATGCCTCGAGTTTTTCGCGCCTGTGTTCTTGATTCGCGTGCGAGGATCGTGACACATACTTCGAAGTCGTCCCCGTTATGTCTCTGGGTCCTATGCGTGCCTAGCGGTGTATTTGGTGTATGTTTGCCGGCTAGGTATTCTTTCATGCGGACACAGGGGGGTCTACCCGTTTCGCCAATGTATTCGTCACCACATGTCTTACAGGAGATCAGATAAATTATACCCGAGCTCATGCAATCACCGTCTCTACCACTGGGGCAAATTATGCAATTTTGAGTTGCACATAGGCGGTCATATAGGCGGTTACGAACTAGCTGGCGTTTAAGATTACTCGGTGGTATTTCAATACGCTCACCGAATTCTCTAAGCCCGCCCTTCTTAAGCAGCGTTTTATAGCTGTACTTATATCATTTGAGATGAAGGGTAGTATAAACGGGACCCTTCTATCGCTAGAGTTGTCGTTTGGAGGCCTACGATTTCCTCTACACCTATTCTGAGCTACAGTTTCGTAATCATTAGAAATGGCTATTTGCCGTGCCAAGTTCCGGGACTCCTCTCTCTGCTCTCTTCCCGTGCACACGTTGGTTGCCGTTCGAAACATGTTTCTTATAAGCGCCCTTTAAGAGGGGTGAGAGGAGAGGTAATGAACCAAGATGTTTTTACTACTTGGCTTTCGGTACCATTTTGTAATGTATCCATTTTCTGATACGTGAATTTGTACGTTCAAAAATGGAAGCCATTTTTCTTTCGGCTTTTCTCGGGTGAACTTGATATACTCTGACTGTGCGTTTAACAATTCGAAGCATTTGTCCAATTCCTCTTGTGTTGAGCAAAGGGCAAAGCAGTCGTCTACATACCTACAGTAGAGTAGCGGCCCGAGATCAGTCACCGGTGCTTCCACCTTAGACATAAATGCAATGGCAAGGCTTGGAGCCAGTCGTTGGCCCATTGCCAACCCTCTTATTTGAGCGTAGTACTTTCCAGACCATCTGAAGATTGAGCAGCCCAAGCATTCTTTTAAGAG
>UYYA01000949.1:0-26798 GCA_900624975.1 Angiostrongylus costaricensis | reverse complement strand
CGCATGAAAGAACACCTAGCCGGCAAAAATAGACCAAATACCCCGCTAGGCACGCATAGGACCCAGAGACATAATGGGGAAGACTTCGAAGTATGTGTGACGATCCTCGCACGCGAATCAAGAACACAGGCGCGAAAAACTCTCGATGCACTCTGGATTAATTCCAGAAATCCGAAAATGAACCGCAGGGAAGAATGCCTCATTATCACGCGTGATATAGGGCAGTATATAAAACTGCTTTTCTGATGTGAGGGGCACATTATACTTCCATGTGATTTCTGTGCGGTTGGTCTCTACGTGACATACTTAGTGGAAACCTCATAGAAAGCGGTGAGTGTGCAAAGCTGTGTTCAAAGTGATTGAAATCTTGGTTTGGAGTTTCTTTGTTTGGTTATGGAGGCGTCTGGCCGAGTGGGTTGCTATCAACTTGACCTTTCCAGGCTCTGAGGAAGGCGAAATCCGCCGAAACGTCAGCTTAATCGTGAACAAAGAATGATAACAACTCGCGTTTGCTCAACAAAAATACGAAGAAAATTACTTGGTGGTCATTTTTATGAGTACGCTGAAGGAAAAAGTGATGCTCTTCGCGTCCTTCCAAGAAACAGTACAAACTGAGTAACCCTTGTACGCAACAGCGACTAACGACAACCCGCTAAACAGCTCTCCCTCTCTCTCCACTCACACACACCTTCCTTGGCAAATCGATCGAAGCTGTCGTTGATCAACAACAAAACTTCGTGTGGTGGTGCAGGTGACTTTTAAACAATTCTTAATACGTAAACTAAATAAGTGCAAAGAAGTTATTGAAAGCGAGATTAAGGCAGTGCAAGATACTGTAGGTCCGAAAGGAAAGTTCACTTCAAATGAAGTTCCAACTAGAAGAAGTAGACTTACTTTGACAGCGTTCTCTTCACAGAATGAACTAATTGGTGTAATGATTGCACTGATGACATCCATTTTAACGACACACCATTTATGTCGAGTGAAGGCACATCCACAGGCAAACAGTAAACTTAACCACGTAGCGCTATTGGTTTCAATTCGTGTGCTAAAACGAGCGTGGTTGCATTGCAATGCTCACTTTCATAAACAATGAACACATTAACTCTATTCAACAAAGAATCTCGAAATCAGTTGGAAGACTCGAATTCTCAACTTAAAATATTTGTTTTTCTACTACATGATCCGACATCACTTGCAACACACAGTGCGGATCTCAGTACTTCCTGCATTCGATTCGCCTCCTCATATCCGCTATTCGCGAGGCTTCAAAGTTCTAGCGTGTGTTCGGCTTTTGCTTGAGTGTTTTTTCGACTTTATCAAGTATGTCGTTGAATGCTTGTTGAGTCGGCTGTAACTGAAGTGTTGGGATAGCTGTGGCGGAGTATTTCCACGGGGACTAGGACAAGCAGGATTTTCGCAGACAAATCTGTTAATCCTGTCCCCCGAGAGATGAGAGGCTTGGTGGGTATGGCGCGGGTTAGAACTAACGCCAAAGCAGGTTGTCCTCGTAATGAAAGGAATCACTACCAGTGATCTACCAATTTCCTTTTAAACTATAACTCGAATAGAATTCTAAGGAGTTCACAAAAAATGAGATTAAGATTTGTGAGCGTAGATTTCTTCCAAACTAAAACTTCTTCCCTGTGGCACCAAGTAAGTCAACTGTTTTTTGTCCATGAAGGCCCAGTTAACAAATCCCAAGTCCGAATTTCTGTTAACATCGGCATTGATCAAATAGTTCACTGACGTCATAATGTTCACTTAATAAATAATTCTATAAGTTTTCGTTGAACATGTTACTTTATTCTTTATTTCGGTAAAGCTTGCGTTTCGGCAGTATCGGTTTCTTCAAAGCCTGGAAGGGTATAAAAAGGATGAAGCTCTCGGTGTTGATCAAACCCCGAGGAAATGCGTCATGCATTCCACTTCGTTAAGGGTTGTTGGAGATTACTGAATGCATATCTGGCCTTTACAATAACTCACGGTGGCCTACGGATGCGTCGAGCCAGTGCTGCTATCCTCCCAGAGAAGTCTGGTATCAGTCTGCCGACACACCTCGGATGGATGGAAGGCTTGATGGGCCATGGGCGCTGGGATCGATTCCACGTGTGTTGGTTGCAGTGGCGCCTCCGAACAGTGCGAGTATACGTACCGCTGGAGGGGTGAGTGGATACGTAATTTACTAAGCCAAACCCTTAAACAGCACAAAGAGAACAGCCGCTTAGAGTCACACATGGTTGGTGACTTCACCACCTCACATCAAAATCCAATTCTGAGAAAGAAGGTTGGATGATGTGTTATCTCTGGGGATTTTTCCCTGGTATTCATTCTCGGGTTTTTGGGATTTATCCAAAAAGCCTCAAGAAGTTTCCGCGTTGGTGCTTAGACATCCTGTGTGAGGATAGTGACTTCTATAACGTTGCTGAGATATTTGCAAAACTCTGGACCGCAGGTGTCTATGGTGGTGAACGAACGCGCTATTGTCCTTTCCGGGGAGTAACACGTTCACCACCACACCATACGGGTCCTTCGTTTCGCCTGTCTCTCAGCTATTTCTATCGATCTTTTTTGCCACAGCAATCACCCGTCATCGGGGTTGATCTGGGGAGCGCAAATCGGCATAGAACCCAGTTAAGCTATGGCTGTAGTTGAAATCACAATGTTTAACGTTTTATTTTCTGCCTTCTATAATTTTCATGGCAGGTTACTAAGCGAAATACAACCGCAACGTTGCTGAGATGTTTGTAAAACTTTGGACCGCAGGTGTCTATGGTGGGGAACGAACGCGCTATTGTCCTTTCCGGGGAGTAACACGTTCACCACCACACCATACGGGTCCTTCGTTTCGCCTGCGTTGCTATACTATAGAATACTATAAAATACTATAAAAGTCTCCTCAGCTCCTCAGACGTAAGTGGGTGAAGTAAGGTTCAGGAATGAACTTAAAGAAAATAAATATTCTATTGTATTCTTTCTTTGATGAGCTTACACGAGGAATAATTACGAAAGAATACATATTGATTAGTGATACCGAGGTTCAGGGAAAGTCGGTTTCGAAATATTACTACGCTTTGTGTTAGCTGATAACAACACCGACTTCTGCACCATGTGCGCAATGATGTATGTCCGGAAGAAAAGCAAGTTGTTATCACCGGACATTATCATTATATATCCAGCATCAGCATCGTGTATAAGAGGGCATCACTGAGTAAGGATGCCTCATTCGAGGAGATGGCTCATTGAAGAAGACCTAACTCGACACGAAGGCGAAGCTGCCACGTCGAGGCGAATAACAAGCGAGGACCATCGACTCGGATCATCGGCTCTGAGGAAGACGAAGACGTCGAGACGTTGGCCGAAAATAAACATCATTATCAACCTCGTGTAAGCTCATCAAAGAAAGAATACATATTGATTAGTGATATCGAGGCTCAGGGAAAGTCGGTTTCGAAATATTACTACGCTTTGTGCTAGCTTAAAGAAAATAAGTGCCATCCCGAATCCCTTGCTGAACGAGTTCTTTGTTGGCGATTGAATTGTTCAAGGCACGTGTTGTTCTTTGACGCATCATAAATTACGCTGAATAGAAAACTGCACAACACTAAATAGGATAAGGAAAAGTGCGGTTTATTTTATTTGCTGACTGTGAAAACGTTGAACAAACCGGAAACATTGTATTAATTACTTTGTCTTTCTTTTCTTCTTTTCTCTCTGCATAACATTCGCATATTTGCAAGAATGACTGTGCACCTTTTCACTCTAATTTGACTGCTTTCAACAATTAACCCTTTCGCGACGAAACTGGTTTTTCGATAACTCGTGATACTTTCCTGATCAATCAAGTATTTCAGAAGATCAGAACTACAAATTTAAATGCCTTTAGAGTAAAAACTTTCAAAAATTGAAAATGAAATCTACAAGTGGTAGCTGAAAAAATGGGAGATACATTAGGAGTACCATTGTATCCCCTGCTTGGCGAAAACATGCTGCTTCATTTGCCTCAATGTTCGAAAAATGGGCTATGAATCAAAAAAGATGAACAAATATATGTCATCGGCTCTAGAAAATCGGAATTTCATTGTTTCAAAAAACAGAACTTTTGTTTTGTAGGCAAAGACTACGGATTTTCATAGTTTTACTACAAGAAATAAGATTCAGTGTGGGCAAGGCAATCTGAACTGCCATTCACACACCTTATGTGTGAGGCATATATCTCTCGTATTGTCCGCAGTGTTACATACTTACTTGGATATTTGAATGGCCCATCTTCACTGGTTGTGCAGGCTCACTACACAACTTTCATTTTTTCGGTGTCATCCTCGTTTTACCACCGTAATTTTCTGGAGTCCCGAGATCAGCCTAGTCGAAGGTCCGCACGTTCGTCGCCACCATAGGCAGTCGCGGCCCTGGTGGATCACAAGGAGATTAGCCACACTATTTTGATACCAGGACGGTGACGGATTCTGGTACTGCTTTACTCCTAGCTGGGCTTCCTAATCGAAACTCCGGACTCCTTCCCAGCTTGGGAGACCCTGCCAGAGGATGAATCCACCCGTTGTACATCGCAGCCCGACACCCACGAAAACCTCTCAGCCACGATGAAGCGGTATACAGTTGGGAGGCCGTGTAGTACAAATATAAAGCAGTTCCAAACTTGAATAACACGTTGGAAGGAAATTACTGAAGTCGTACGAATTTGAACTAGGAATCTTCACACTAGTTAATTGTTGGAATTTTCATTGTCATTTTTTTAAAACCTGGTACGTACTTTTTATTTAATGTTGTAGTAGTACAGGGAAAAGCTTTCCTACCTGAGCGAATCGTCTGTGTTTGACTGAATAGTAATGATATTACCGATCTCTTGCATTTCGTACACACTCATACCTAAACTGAAATCTTATTAACATTTTATACTAAATATGTATAACCAAATACTATTTTTAATTTTGTAGTATGATTAATGTAGTAAAGCTAAAGCAAAATACAGCACTAAGATTCGGCTCCGTAAAGTTAAAAGCTCTCGGCTCCGTATCACTGCGAAATCGAATATCCTAATCCGCTATAGTTTCGGTTTGTTTGAAGATCAGCTTCACTGTATTCCTGTTGAATCACATATCAGTTAATTTCTAGATTCAATCAATACATATCTTTAGCATTGCACCATCAAACTACTATTACAAATCCTATTTTAGGTGAAATTTTCAAAGCGAGCTTCACTTTTTCGTACGATTTTCTAGGGATTTTCGGGTATCTTTATGTGCTTGTCAGCATGAATTGACGATTATAGGACGCGTAGCCGTCATAATTGGTTGCGAAATACAATAGAAATACCATAAAAATAGAAAATGAACCATTGTAATATATAACATGTGCGGCAGGATAACTGATCTTTCCAAACTCGATCAATACACATTCTGATCATTGTGGTACCAAATTATCATCACCAATTATGCTTTGGACGGTATACTTGCTTGTAACTTGGATGGCCCGTCCCCATTTGTTGCGCTGGCCCCAGCGAACTCTCCATTTTTCGGAGTTTTGCTGGTTTAGCCATCGTGTTTCCCTGGAGCTCCGAGGTTAACCTGGCCAAAGTCTACCCCAGGTCGTCAGACTCACAGGCAGTCGCCGGCCTTGTGGATCAAGGGAACATTTGCATCCATAATACTAGTTTGATACCAGGACGGTGGTGGATCCTGGTACCGGTCTAGTCTTACCTGGATTTCCTGGTGGAAACGCCGGACTCTTTCTTAGCATGGGAGACCCTGCCGAGGGAAGAATTCCTCCGTTGTATATTGCAGCCCGACGCACAGGACCACCTCCCAGCCATGATGAGGCGGTAAACCGTTGTAAGCTTAGATGGTATAGACAAATAAAACTTTGTATATTACATAATTGTTTCAGTAATTAAGTTCACTATGATCTAACCAAGTGTGATAAGAGGTAGACGTCATCTAAATAGTTGTAAAAATAATATATGCGTAGTATAAAACTGTAATAAATGTATATAGTTGGTAATTTTATAAATACCCGTGACTGGATGTTTGATTTTTGCGACACAGTTGGGAGAATCTTCATCGATAAACGATAGATCGTAGACTTTCCGTTTACCTTCACGTACGGCAAGACCTTCCGGATAGAGACTTGCTGGAAAAATCGTTGCTATTACCATTATTGTTACTATTATTATCAATAAATGTTGGTAATTATTAATGTCATTACTGCTATTATTCATGTGAAATATCAATGTTAACTTTTCATTTACTGCCTATTACAATTTTTCACGGCAAGGTATTATGTGTAATACAATCACAATGATGCTGAGATATTGTTAACAATGTGATTTCGACTACAGCCTCAGCTTAACTGGGTTCATTGTCGATTTGGGCTCCCTAGGTCAATCTCTTTGACGGGTGATTGCTGATGGCACTGATCAACAGAAATTGCGGACAGACAAGCGAAACGAAAGAGCCGAATGGTGTGGTGGTGAACGCGTTAGCCCCCGGAAAGGGTAATAGCGCGTTTCCCACCGCAGACACCTGCGATCCAGAGTTTTGCAAATATCTCAGCATCGTTGTGGTTGAAATATCAATGTCCACAATAACTTTCAAATTTAACACTAATTAACTGTCATAAAAACCATAGAATTTCAAAAAGCTTAGAAGATTTTTGTTGTCAATGTCACGTTTTGAATATTTAGTGGTTTAATAAGGGATTTTTGTTCATTATCTGGCTTTTCGTTCAGATTACTATTTACCGTAGCTGTGGCAGCGCGATTTCTTTTTCCGCCTGAATTTCTGGATTTTTAAACGTGAGACGTCAAATAACGTGAGCGGCTCATGCGGCGCAGTCGTCGGAGGCCCTCTGCAATATACACATGGGATCGCTCCCGGCGCCAGCTGCTCACCAAGCCTTCCATTCTCCCGGGGTCGGTAAATTGGTGCCAGACTTGTCTGGGAGGTTAGCAGCACTGGCTCGATACATCGGTAAGACACCGCGAGTCATTGTAAAGGCCAGATATGCATTCAATCATCTCCAAACGATGCTTATTGAAGTCGAACGCAAGGCGCATCTCTCAGGGATTGATCAACGCCAAAAGCTTTATCCTTTTATGCTTTTTAAATAAAACGAGATTTTGCTAGATTCGGTTTTGTCTCTTTCGCTTAGACCTGAGTTTTTTTTACTGATGATAAATAATAATTTTTCCACAATCTTAACCTTTTTATTTACTGTCTATCCTTTTTACTGGCAGGGTATGTTGCGAAATCTAACTCGTATAATGCTGAGATATTTGCAAAACTCCGAACCGCAGGTCCCTGCGATAGGAAACGAGCGGGCTATTGTTCTTTCCGGGGAGTAGCGCGTTCACCACCATACCATGCGGGTCCTTCGTTTCGTCTGTCTCTCAGCTAGCTAGAATAGATTTTTCTCCTAAATCTTACCACGAATTATATGTTGGCCTTCTGGGTCCATCACATCAAAATCGACTGGATCGAACAGTACTGAATTTTTCAGCACGTACTGATTTACGGCTCGTCGATACTAGAATTCACAAAATCATTGAATAGTTTGGTTTATATCATATATTGGTTGCATTAAATCTAATCGTGTCAAAATTGTCCTGAATCAGGTGGGAATTATTAAAAACTGATCGACAAACGAAAACTCGGTAATGAGAGACGATCAGGATGATCAGGATTATTCTTTCTTATTTTTAGATTCAGTTACATTTCCGTTGAGCAGTGAGCACTAACATTTTCCAAAGCTGATACTTAATTGAATGATTGGATAATCCGCCTTCATGAATGGAAAAGCATGCTGACGCAATCTCCATTTCATTGATAATTTACTGAATAGGCAAGAATTTTACAAGCTGCGTTAGGTCCTTCCCTAACAGTCTCTAGTGACAATCTTATTGCCAGGTCGGAAGTGATTCATGGCACTGGGTTTTCCCTTGGCTGGTTTTCCTAGTAGAAACACAGAACTTTTCTCCGATCCCTCTAAGAGATGAACTCTCCCCTCTACATCGCTCTCCTACATCCAGAGCATCAACTAGCCACGACGGGACAGCAAACTAGGATGGAGAAGCTCATTGATAGTTCTCCTTTCCCACTCCACATTTATTCTCTTTGTAGTAACTTGTATTACTTTATTATTATTATTATTATTTGTTGCTCAAGGCAAGGCTGCCGAAACGTCAGCTACTGTTTGTTGCATATGTTTATTGTACGGAAGTAGAAGTATGCTGTATAACAACCTTGTGATTGTTGAAAAAGAAACCAACACGTTATCTGCCTAGTTTGAAATATACCAAAACCCCTAATTCTTCTTCTATTCTTGGCAAGAAGGAAGCCATTAGTAACTCCTCGTACTTCGCCATGGCCATCTGTCACTATGTCGTTTAGAAAGCCTCAGCATTCTCATTACTTTTGTAAATGGAGGCTAACTGTGGTTATAGTGGAAAAATTCATTCAAATGTACAAGTGTTGGGTATTGTTTTTTAAGATTCTTTGCGTGGCTTTCTTTTTTCTGGAGTTCGCTAGTTCATTGCCCGATCGTAGCCCAGTTTGTGTTTCTGGATGTCGAACAGCGATATACGATACGAAAGTTCGCTCTTCAATAGGGTTTTTCAAGCTGAGAAAAAGACCGACATTCCTATTCGGGAGCTCAGCTAAGAGTAAACCAGTGCCACAAATAACTGCAATCTTGGTAACAATATCGTCACGAAATGACGAAAGGTGACGGCCTTATAAAGCCTTTGGACGGCAGACTTCGGGGAAAGAAACTACTACCTAGTCAGTGAATTTCCAGGCAGATGTCAAATATGCTGGGCCCACAGAATTCTTTTTGAGGCCTGCTCAGTTACGAATGCAACAGTTATGCGGCATTTCCTTTCTTAGTAAAGTAACTCAAGGTACAAATGGGTTTAACATTTGAACACGAAAACCCAGTTGAGAGTACTATTCTCTTCAAGTTTATTCAAATCCTCAAAATCCTAGATGATATATACTCAACACATAGAAGGCGGTAAATCTTTCATTTCACACAACGATCAGCTATTGCCTATGCGAAGGAGGTATAAATGCTCGGAATCACCTATTTTAAGAACTCTGCTAAAAATAAAGTTGCACAAGAAGCAAAATACGAGTCAAAAGGCGAACTGAGCTCATGGACTCAGTCGATGGATAAAGTTAGTTCCCATGCATTTAAGTAAGCAAGTAGCAATGTGATCTTCGACAATTTCTTTTTCATAACTAATAGCATTCATACCTGGTTTACATCGCTAAGTTTGATGTCAATACGTTGAAGTTTTTGTAAGGGAGTGATCGGTTCGATTTTCACTAACTGTGGTGCGATAGCAGCTGATAAACGCCTGGAAATGACAATACAAAATAGATAACTCTAGAAAGCACGAACAGTAGTAATAATGCTTTCACTATTCATAATATTGAAGCCATTTTTCAAACCAATTCAATGCAAGCTTTCGGTGCTAAATTAAGATTTGTTTCTTGCTGTTATTCCATAAATGCATATCGTTTATAAGAGAACAGTGAGCACACCACAATTATGCTGGGATATTTGCAGAACTTCGCACCGCAGATATCTGCGGGATGAAACGAACGCGCTATTATCCTTTTCAGAGGCTCACGCGTTCACCACCACACGGAGAGATCAATCCCGTTGGCGGGTGATTGCTGATGGCACTGATCAATAGAAAACTAGCTGAGAGAGAGGTGAAACGAAGGACCTGCATGGTGTGGTGGTGAACGCGTTAGCCCCCGGAAAGGGTAATAGCGTGTTCGTTTAGCACTACAGACATCTGTGGCCCAGAGTCTCAGCGTCATTGTGATTGTAAAAGGATAAAGTATAAAGCTTTCGGCGTTGATCAATCCCTGAGGGATGCGCCATGCATTCGACATCACTAAATATCGTTGGAGGTGATTGAATGCATATTTGGCTTTTACAGTGCCTCCCAGTGGTTTACCGATGTATCAAGCCAGTGCTGCTATCCTCCCAAACAAGTCTGCTAGCAATTTGCCGACTTCGGAGGGATAGAGGGCTTGGTGGGCCATAGGTGCGGGGATCGATTCCACGTGTATTTCGCAGTAGTGCCTCCAATCAGTACACCACACCCACCTTGTGATTGTATCACATACAATACAATATAATACCCTGCCGTGAGAAAAGTAGTAATAGGCAGCAAATCGAAAAGGTAACATAACAGTGAGTATATTAGAGTTTTATAAAAATTCCGGTTACTATGAAAGAGTGATTCATTTCCATAAACAAGCTATCTTGCTCAAAAATTCTTATTTTTTCAATTATAGTCGTTTCATCACACTCACAAACAATAATACTTCATTTCATGTAGGATTAGTTCTATAGAAGTTGTTCCGTATGTACTAATGTTCAATACATAATTATTCAACATTCCGACAGGGTTATTTTCCTTTGGATTTTGAATGGAGTACGAAGTACGTTAGAGATTCATTTCCTGGGAGGGTTATGTAAACCTCTGAGAAGGGGCTTTGAAATCCTGTGTTTCCAATAGGCCAGTAAGAAGCTGTTCAGAATGCAGCAAACTTTCCTTTGAACCGTTACTGGTATGAGCAAACTTGGGAACACCCTATCATATTCACCTTACCACTGCAAAGGTGAAGAATGGACTTGGTCGTCCTTGGTAGTATCTAGTTAATGGGCATGAGGTAAAAAAAGAAAAATATAAATATTTTTCTATAAAGAGAAAGCACTGGATGAATGAGCCCACCGTGCTTGACGTGATATTTGTGCCGTCATTGAATGACGCTTGCCCGAGCCCGACATTGTCCCATCAGTAACCTGAAACATTCATTAGCCGACTTCTCAATTGAACATTCATAAGACTAACAAGTCGAAATTATCATTTTTTCATGTATAGTCGAATTTTTCCAATAACTTTTCACTGATGAATATCTGCATCATATAAGCCTTTATTAGTAGGTTTCCATTGTTAAGCACTGACCAAATCCCATGCAACGACGCCCACTAATCCTTGTTCGACCCACATACACTTCTCTTTTTCCTTATTCCTAGACGAAATAGTCGAAATTCCCTAAGAGCGGGAGAGAGTGGGAGTAAGAAGGCTGTGATAACTGGGTGAACGGAGATACCACAAATCAGAAACATACTATATTTTTTATAAGGTTCTTTTATATCCATTTTACTCATATCTGATCCAGTCATATTCCTAACCCTGAATTGTACTAATAGTTCTACAAATCCAGAAATTCACAGATCATTTGCGCCATAAATTTAGTGAAAATTTAAGCACATATGTTATATATATCAAGAGGTATATCAGCGCTGACGGCTGATTGTTGATGGCAGTGATCGATAGAACTAGCTGAGAAACAGGCGGAGCGAAGGACCCGGATGGTGGGGTGGTGAACGCGTTACTCTCCGGAAAGGACAATAGCGCTTTCGTTCCCCACCGCAGACACCTGCGGTCCGGTGTTTTGCAAAGATCTCAACATCATAGAAGTTATCAAGAGATTTATATCTAGCCGTATTATAATTTCATTAGAACGAATACTTTGCTATACCAGACTCAGCCTCGACTTCATTGCTAACCGAATCCGTTTTCTTTCGTTCTGCATCAGTAAATTGCTACTTGTTCATCGCATGACCCGACATTATAAACGTGGTATTCTGCAGATCGCTGCGCTTCTTGAATTCGATTAGTTTTTTCGTATTCACCATCCACAAAGGTCTTCGGACTTTATTTGCATGTGGGTTCGCCTGCTGACTGATGATTTTCTCGACTTCTTCTTGAACGTCGTTTAATTCTGGTCGACTCTACTCTCCTTGGAATCCTGAGACAGTACAGTATTTCCACGTGGATAGAGGTAGTGAGATTGTTTCAGATAACTCAAATACAAATTTTCCCACTCCGAAAGCTGAGAGGATTGGTGTGTCGGATGCGGATCGAACCTGCGGGTCGAAGTGCCAGGGTAGGTTCGGTCGTCCGCGTAATGAACAGGATCACTACCACTGCGCTACTCGTTACCTAAAACCGATAGAGCTGAACCAAATAAGCAAAGTGGTGAGCGTCAGTGAAGACTAAACGTTAGTCGAAATTTAGTGCAAATTGCCGTCTATGATTGCAAAAACTAAGCAATATTAGAAAAAGTCTACTATATGATTAATAGTTCGCCGTTGACGAAACCACATATGTTTCTTGCCATTCACTAATAAGTTCATGTCTGAAATTACCAGTTTCGTTAACGTTTTCTGTCATAAAAAGGCAAGAAAGATAAGCCTTTTAGGGTACGGCTTTGTTTCTTCAGGACATAAAATAGACATGGTATATTTCTACTCAGCTACATCTTCCTAGTCATTCTCGTTACCGTTGCCTTTTCGACTGCTGAAAAATCTAAGTCGCCTGTTAAGGAATCCTAAATTACTAAAATTTCTAGGATACAGCCATGGCAATGAATTCACCCATCTGTTAAATAAATGAAACGTTATGACCTTTAAAGAAATCGATAGTGAAGTTAGCCATCACATGTGACGGTAGTACTGCAGAGGTTGTGATGGAGGAGAGACGGTTAGGACTAGGACTCATGAAAGTTTTCACAGCGAGATGAATTCATTCCACAAAACCATGCACGTTTTCATGAATTTTCACCAATGAATATATTCCATAATAGTACATTCGCTGGCAGTGTCGATAATCGCAATTGTAATTTCAATGCGCTTTTTACGAATGGTTTTTGTCCATCGCAGCCCTCGTGTTATATGGGAATAGTGGTGGAAATCATTTAATTGTCACTGGGATTCCATACTTTTCCTCCCCTCAGACTGTGTCAACATGATTTCAGAAGCCCACTTTCCTTTAACATTGATTAAAAAAACTTTATCCGGCCAATGTTTCGGTGTCTTCTTCAGAGCCGGATTGCTCCGAGTCGATTGTCCACAGGTCTTCTTTCCTTCGATGTGGGTCATTATAATCGCATCGAGTCGAATCCAGTGGAGCACCGCTCGAATGAAGCAACTTCGCCCGGCGATACTTTTTTTACAGGATGGTTGTTGTTGATAATGACTATCCGTTGATAATCGTTAGTTTTTCTCCGTCCTCTATAAAAGAGCACCGTCGAATAAGGTCACCTCATTTGAGCGGCGCTGTACTGCATTCGATTCGATGCGATCACGAAGGCCCACATCGAAAAGCGAACTTTGCACCACCGACTCGGATCAATCGGGCTCCGAGGAAAGCGAAGGCAGTGTTGCTTTATTGTTTCGCATAGTTTTTTGTTAACATTGTTTTAACTCTCATTTGCTGCCTACTCATTTTTTTTCATAACATGATACAATACGAAATACAACCACAAAAATGCTGAGACATGCAAAAAGAAGACCCCAAGTGAGCTTCAAACCCGCGATTAGCCTTACTTGGTGATCCCGACTGCAACTTCAGTTTAATTGGGTTCGATACCGTTTTGTACGACCCAGGTCATTTCTGTTGAGGGATGACTGTTGGTAGCGTCGATGCAGTAGAAACACAACTGAGAGGAAGGCGATTCAAGGGCCTCGGTTAGCGTGGTGGATAGCACGTGAGACCACGGAAAAGGTAGGCACTGATCCCAAGCCTACATGAGGCCCAGTTTTGCTCATATCTCAGGGTCCTTGTGGTTGTTTCAAAACTCTTGCCACTAGATGCTTCTTAGCCGTAGGAGTTAGCAAAAAATTAGGACTAAAAATATTTCGCCATCAAAGTGATCTGATTCTTTTAGTAGTGAACTGGTTAAGACAGTTCTATTTGTAATAAATAAATGTACAGTGGAGAAGAATAATATGGTACAGAGCTCAACACTGATTGCTAGTTATTTAACCCAAAAGAGTTATTTTTTTGGACTTTTGAAAGATGTTTATAACACAGCGGGAGTTAAACGTGACAGTTAAATTGCAAATACAGAGAGATTACTATTAAAATTAATGGTTTACATAGTTACAAGGACTCCTAATTTAAATTGTTTAGTAATGTGTGTTTATTGATTTTTCGATTATCGCAGAAACACTGGATTTTATTTGGGCTTCCACATAGAATTAAGTTCCCCTCGCTCTAAAAAGTACTTTATATTATAACGTTTTAATTTTTGTTTGCTGCCTACTACAACCTTTCACGGCAGGGTGTTATGCGAAATACAACCAAAACGATGCTGAGATATTTGCAAAACTCCAGACCGCAGGTGTCTGCGGTGGAGAACGAACGCGCTATTGTCCTTTCCGGGAACTAACGCGTTCACCACCACACCATTCGGGTACTTCGTTTTGCCTGTCTCTCAGCTATTTCATATTATTTCAGTTGAAAAATGATTATAGAATTTACCTTCTTCGCTGCGTAGTTTTTAAAACTCACGCTTGTCACCGTGAAGAAGATTTCCGTTTTAGTCTACTCGAGTATGGAGTTATTCACAACCGGATTTACTTTGACTCGAATCCGAGATACTTTCATGCCAAACACCACGTTTTCATTAGAATAAAATTTACACTTGACGTTTGAGTGTAAAGTCAATTTACCATAAGAGTATATTAACAATTACGGTCCGAAACTCGTTTTTCTCAAACTGTTGATACTTTTTCGAACCTATAAATAGATGAGGAGCCGAGTACGTGATCGGCTTGTAGGAAAGGGCTTTGTTTTATCTATTTAAGAGTAAGTATGATTCCTTAAAACGACCGTTTGATTTTTATAGTTGTAGAGAGTTAGAATTCCCAAAAGGAATAAAAACGAGATTTAGATTTTTAAAATTCGGGACGAAATCCGGGCAGGTATCAACACCCTCGACGCGTATTTGGGTACACCATTGTGTGCCCTGGACTAACCAAGAACTTCTTCTCTTAATGATCGAGGCTAATTGGTACCAAAACTCACTGGAAAGATAAAAAAAACTCATTTACTACATCGGTGGGTTATCGAAAATCATTGTATCAGGTCAGACATGCGTTCATTGATCTCTACGATGTTACGAATGGAGCCGAATGCGTTGAACTGACCAAGACTCAATTATGATTTATCGCTTGTTAATAAAACACCTTTACATGCTATCGACAAAACCGTTCATTGTTCTGCCGTAGAGTATATCGTACCAGGATTCTCGACCAACGGAATGGGGAAGCGTACGGTACACATTGATGAAAAACCTCTGAGTTGTTTAGTCAACGATATTAGCATTTTTTAAGAAAGTGCTTTTCCAACGCCAAAATTCCTTAGAAGTGCTAATACCACTATGTGATAAAAGTGAAAAAGGTATGGGAAAATATAGAACAAATGTAAGATGAGCTGGAGTTGGCTGTTGAGAAAAAAAGCTCTTTCTTCATATTTCGTCCTCCTAAACAGCAAAATTCACAGCGCAACATGGATTTTTAGCAGAAAAAAATCAATAATAAGGAGCAAAAAACCCATGGTTTTATTGAAACCCTGATATCGATTGAGATTTGGTTAAGAAGGGAACAACATGGACGATCACTGATCATTCATGTTATGCAGCTTAACAGATCATCCATGTGGCTGATTTATAAAGCAGTCTCTATACTGCAATTTCTTTACTACTTAAATAAGTCAGACATACAGCCGATCAATAAAAAAATGTTTTTGTTCATACGTCTGAATCGACCACAAACAGTAATAATAGGAGATTTGTTTGCAACGAAAACAGAACTCCTGGGTATCGATGAATCTTGTCGGCTTATTGATCGATGCAAGCTGAGTTCATAACTTGTACTTCAAGTCAATCAATGTCATCTGTTAGAGTTGATCAGCATGATAGTAAGGTTAAGCTTCGAATTTTGTAGTTAAGGTATAAAGTCGGATCATTGATCAAATTACTTATCTATTTAACACGTTAAGTTTTCACTTTGAACCGCGCTGCGTACTTTGAAAGACAATGAAGTGGGGGAAAAAGGAAAAAAGAAAAAAAAGAAAAGAGGCCATTAAGAACTCAGAAGCGTTAGCCTTTTTGCTGGCATTCGACTAGTCGTTTCTTTCTAAATTCGTTTGTAAAGAGCCTAGAAGCACAACGCGTACAGCATTCATCAAACTCAGCGGGATACCTCATTTGCGTTCCATTTGCATATAAACTCACCGAAAACTAAAAAAGGAAAAAAAGGGAAGAACACACATCTACTGCTATTCGGTCCGGATTATGTGACTTAACGATGCTGGCTTGCTGTCAGGTTAGTGTTATTATTTTTATCGACTATATGAATGAATCTACCGCCGCTTAAAAATTATTAAAATCCATCTTTATGGTGCGAAATGTCGCCATGTTCTCATGAATGATCGAACCACAAAGTTTGTGTGTACGAATAAATTCATACGCCACTACGCCACACTTCCACGCTCATATTTGGGAAAAATTCTTGAGATCAAAAGACATATTTTCTACTTTTATTTAGTTCCTTTCTTCGTCTTTCTGCTTGAGATCGATATTGAATATTAATAGAGACTGGTGAGAGAAGAGAACTAGAGCTAACAAAACAAAGTTTTATGACAGGATATTTATAAAATATATATTTATGGAAAAAAACTATTGATTATCGAAAGGGTGGACTGAATAGTTTGATTCTCATTCCAGCTAGGTGAAACTACATTTCTAAGACGAACTTAGTTCTGGTTTGTGAGGAATGGAACATAATCACTGAAAAGGATGAATCTTTCATCATTTCCTACTCCTCTCCGATCTTCTCCTCTTTTTCACATCTTTTTTGTTTTGCTTTTTGGTAAATGAAATGAACACAGAGGTGGTTTTTCGTAATCGTATTTGTTACTTACCTGTTTTTTTGGCCTTCTAAGCGAATGCGATCGCAATTCCATTTAAACAAAGACGACGATCAATGGATCGTTCGAAAATCGATCGATTTTATGACGATACGAGAAGCGATGTGAAGTTTGCCGAGGAGGTGATGGTGGCTGGTTCAATCACAAGACTTTGTAGCGTCCGAAGGCCTTCCGAACGGAATATGTTAAATATTTATCGATCGGCACATTCTTAATGTAATCGTAAAAATCAAGGTGCGTACAGTAACATGAATTTCGATCCCATTCATTAATTTTGATACCTATCGGAAAAAATCTACTTTCCGGGGCAATCATTTATCAACACGTTAAAAACGACGAATACTTTCCATGTTCGTACTGCATTGTACTTCTGTAGGTGTTATTTCCAAAATTTTACAATATCAGATAAATAGGGTTATGCGTGTATAAAAAATGCAGCACATATGAGTCAAATATGCTTCATAGCTGTTAAAATGCTCCAGAAATTCTCATAGTTTAGAATATGATTTCGTTCGATTTTCTCTATGATCAAGTGCCATATGTTTTACTAACACCCACTGATTTATCTACTTTTCATCTCCAAATTGCATGCGTTTTCTGTGCTTGCTATTTTTTCTTTTGATTATTCTCTGTCTTACGGTTTTTGACAATTTTTGTTTCTTTGTTTTTCCTAAATATGGAAAACGAAATATTATTTTAGAATGACCGTCTCTATCTTGTTAAATTCCGTCCTGATACTGTTATGATTGCTATTGGCTTTTTTGGCTTGGCTTTTCTCCTTCATCAAGAATACTAACTTCAAATAACAAGCATGTAGCAGCGTTTCACAAAATTATTGATTTATTGATCGAGGACAATCATGCGAAAAAATATCTTAGCTGAACGAACGCTTGACGTTGCGCTTCCTTTTAAGGAACGATTCACAGACGACTTCATTGAGAGCGAATTATATGAGTATATTATTCCAAGTGTTTTAAAATATTCTAGAAACCTAAGGCTAGGAGAAACTGAGGTAATTTGAGTGAGATATTGTACACACGCGTATGCGTGTGTGTATAGGTTTGTGTGTGTGTTATGTGTATACGTGTATATACGCTTGTATGTGCATGTGTATGAGAGGAAAAGAGAGAGAGAAAAGAGGAATAAGGGAGGAAAAAAGAAAAAACAAGAGAAAAACGACATGAGCGTTGAGATCTCAAATTATTCTTCGACTGCTAAAAGTAGTGATTATCAAAAAAATGTTTTCGGAACTGCTTGTTTCGCTTATGACAGAAAGTTGGATAACTGAGCTCAACAAAACTAACGCAAGTTTAATCCATCACGTTTATTTCTAGAGAAATCCACTTTTTCGTACTCAAAAGATTAAGCAAGTAGAATTTTCTTTTCGAAAGCCTAAACAGCATAAAATGCGAAGGAAGTTTCGCAAAGAAAGTGTTCTTCCCCCTTGGAATTCTATTCCCAGCCTATTATGCTAAGATATTTGCAAAACTCCGCAACATACCCTGCCATTAAAAAGAATAGGCAGTAATAGAAAGCTTAAGATCTATTCCCAGTGTTCCCTACTTTTGGGTTTCCATGCGAAAATTGTACAGGTACGTTCATGTTACAATCAATGATCAAAGAAATAACTTCCGGAGCTGATTGATCTACTGTTAATTGATCAACTGAAAACGTTGTTTTGTTGCGAGATCGAACTTGTGCAGTATTTGTTCAGAAACCGTGCACTTCACGCTGTTTATCACTCATTTCACATACCTTGAATCAATCAATACTGGTGTGGATACTGGGATTAGAAATGAAATTATTCGAGATAGAGCTGTTCAAATAAAACAACTATAACACCGTTCTGGAAAAATAGGCGGTAAGCATGATGATATCTTTAAAAATGATGTTCAAGAGAAAGCGATGAAAAAGAAGAATAGAAACAAAAGAATGTGAGGAAGGGGAAATTTCCAGTCAACAGCTAAGCCGGCGCACTCATCAAACGTGACAGTTCACCGGATCCATTCCTATAGGACACTGAGGAAAAATCCTATGAAACAACGATGATGATGCGGAGATGTCTGCAAAACTCCCAATCGCAGAGCTGAGACAGGCGAAACGAAGGACCCGCATGGTGTGGTGGTGAGAGCGTTACTCTCCGGAAAGGACAATAGCGCGTTCGTTCCTCACCAATAGACACCTGCGGTCCGGAGTTTTGCAAATACCTCAGCAATCCTTAACTGTATAGAAGGTTTCTCGATCTTATTCTGATAGGATGAAACTCAGGACTTCCGTAGTCCGCAAGAGTTCGTTTTTTTTTTTTAGTAAAATCTCTTATTTCGAAGAATGAAGTAGATTGAACAAGCGAGAGATTTCGTCTAATAGGAATCGCCGGCGTCACCCATTACCTCGCTAACATTTGCAATTAGCGGATTTGTGCTAAAACTTTTAGTTTCTTTTTTCGTTTATATTTTCTGCAGGCTTCATTTTCGGGGAAGTTTTAAATATAAACGAGCTAGATAGATATAGCAGACTCAGCTTTTATGTTTGTCAAGTACTCAGCTCCTTAAATGCAGTAGTCATCAAAAATTTTTCACATATGGTCGAAAAACTACACTACGATCACAGCTATGTTAGAGAGATAAGGAACAAAGCGTCTGATCCTATTTAGTCATTCAAGCACTTCGTCAAATACCGCTGAAGTGACTCAATGCTTATTTTTTCAACACAATTACTTCCTGAGGCTTAGCTATGTAAGAAGGCCGTGCCTCGAGCTGGCTAGAGA
This sequence comes from Angiostrongylus costaricensis, assembly GCA_900624975.1. Taxonomy (NCBI): domain Eukaryota; kingdom Metazoa; phylum Nematoda; class Chromadorea; order Rhabditida; family Metastrongylidae; genus Angiostrongylus; species Angiostrongylus costaricensis. The sequence goes on along the minus strand of UYYA01000949.1, from coordinate 7,212 downwards.
AATCTAATACCAATTTGCCGATTCTGGAGATACGGAAAGCTTGGCAGCTCCAGGAGCGGTGTCAAACCAACCACCTCTGCTTGAATTACAAAGCACCTCTAGCCACAGCGGTACACGCCCTTTTTTATTATATTGGTGTTAATATTCTGTATAGGCCAATACATGCGTCCTTATTGGAATTACAGATGATAGAAGTGACAGTGTGATCTTAGGTTCTGACCGCCTATCTCGGAAACCCTCCTTCAGGCAAATTAATGAATGCTGACTATAAACGTAAATAAATGAACACCCTAATTTGGTGATATGTGGAAGGGACCGATAGTGAACATTAGTGAAGTTCCATGGCTTTTATTAATCCGGTTAGAGAGAGAGAGAGAGAGAGGAAGAGACAGGAAGCAAGTAGGAGAGTGAGATAGAGCGATAGCGAGTTCTTTCAGAATGAAAAATTCGCGTCAGAAATGAATAATCAACCATTCCGTTGTCACTAGTCGTGCTCATTTCTATAATATTTTTATTCGGGTGGTATTTGGAAGGATGTTTTTCATTTTTTATTTGGAGAAAGAGAAAAAATGGCCAAGAAAAAAGCAAAACAAGGGCATCAGTAGTGCAGTGAGTAGGACGTGTAACCCCGGAGAGGGTGGTCGCGGGTTCCAATCTGGCCAGGGGTCCTGGTTTTGTAAATATCTAGGCATAATTGTGGCTTTATTTGCTTTCATTTATTCACATAAAGGTGTTCCTGTGGCCTTACAACAGGTGACTGTCGTGACTGTCGTCGACGTTTATGATTCTGTAGAGCAGCAGATGTCTTCGAACTAAATATCTGTTGGATCAGAGTCTGATATCTGATTTTAGGCTGAATAATTTTGCTTGAAGGTGAATTCTCACAGAAGTCAAAGTAAAACGGTGATCCATGATCGAAAATTTTTATTGTAGCTTGGTTAAGCTTTCTTGGGGGTATTTCTTCACAAGCTGCTTATTGCATTCAGGATCGAGTGAGCTAATCGCCAATGTAATAGGTTAATCATAGAAGATTATCTACTATTTAAGCTTTGTTCTTTGTGAGTTTCATCAGCTTTTAGCAGCAGTAGATTTTAGTTCAAAGGTAGTAGATATTCCATACAGGTTACAAAAGAGTGACAACTCTTGGTGACGGGTAACATAAAGACCCTATGAAACAAAACTGCTAAGCCGGTAGTTATTTAAGAAAGTGTGTTTCTTCTTCAAAAATGCAATTAGGAATTAAGCTACTCAAAAAAGCCGTGATAAATAAATAAGTAAATAAGTAAATAGATAAATAAAATAAGTAAATAAATAAATAAATCAACAAATAGATAAAGCTCTCGGCGTTGATCAATCCCTGAGGAATGTGCCATGCATTCGACTTCGTTAATCATCGTTGGAGGTGATTGAATGCATATCTGGCCTTTACAATGACTCGCGGTGGCCTACGGATATATCGAGCCAGTGCTACTATCCTCCCAGACAAGTTTGATAGCAGTCTGCTGAGCCCGGAGTGATGGAGTGCTTGGTTGAGACAGGGGTGCGGGACCGATCCAAAAGTCGTCTGTATTACAGGCCGCTCTATCAAATGGGCTAACGCGCTCTTTAAAAAACTTTAGGAAAAATTACTGCATTTCGTACCTGACCGATGTTTGCTATCCACTTTTCGTCAGATTTCGCTTTCTCGATTTTTTTTCCACCTAAAATTGTATGTTAGTTAGTGGGTTTACTCTAGTGCGTGATTTCAATGAATGAGAACTTCAAAGTTTACGCATTTTAAAAAATTCCTTTCTCAAAATAAGGATATTATTAGGCTCGTTTGTTAGAAGTAAAGACAATGCATTGCTTTTGTTGCCCGATACTCGATTTTTCAACGGAATAGAAGCCAAGGATTTTCCCAGAATATTAAGAAAAGGCCCGAAAGAACAAATGGGATTATTTTCTTAACAACGAGAAAGAATGTCGATCCAAGCGATCCAAATTAGCGCAATTTATTTTCCTTCAACTTGCAGAATTAGCTCCTTCGAATATGTGAAGAGAAGTTTCCAGGAATTCCCAGTTTATATGGTCTGGTTAAGTTTAAATAGAGCATAAACTCCAAAATTGATTAGAATAGAAACACTTGAAGTGGCTCATCGTATGATTGAGGAAAAGCAGCTCTAACCAATGAGCACTAATAATGTACCGCATTTTGGTGAAGATCCGCCAGAATCGTTAGAATGTCGTCGGTCCATTTAGAAATACAAAAATATACAGATCTATCTGAAATCAGAAGACAATCTTGACACAATCACGATGACGCTGAGATATTTACAAAACTCCGAACCGCTAGTGTCAGATGCAATCTTGATAGTGTGCTAGCTGAGAATTCATAGCAAACGATCATGCATTGCAAAATTTAAGCTGTTCTTAAGAAGAGAGACTTCTATAATGGATTTGAAAATTTTGATATACGACAGCGAGTAGCCGGATGGAAAAAGTATCTCACAAGTGGAATAAGAATGGAATAGGGAATTAGAAAAGTGGAATAAGGTTGGGAAATATGAGAACCGTCGAGCGGCCATAACGGGCAGTTGACGGTACCGCCGCCGCCGCCGCAGCCGCCTCCAGCGCCATCACTACCACTAGCACTATCCATGAAGTACAAGCGTCACCCTATCCGCTATGAGTGAACAGTGACCAACAATGTTAAAGTACTTTCTATAGAATTGTCGATTATACAACTAGACAGAATACATAAAGGTCTTGCGCACAGGGTATATCGTCACTCAACGGGAGATTTTTCATCATCGTTCTATAAAACATCGCCGACAGCACTGCCGCCCGTATTCAACAATAAGCTTATGCGACATTTGTTGGCGTTGATAGAAAATGAATGTTAGAATGAAACCGAGAAGATATGTCATACGACGATAATCATTGAATATCAAACACAATCGAATCCATAAAATTTAGTATTCCACAAAAATCGTGCACTTTCTCAATAGAGCGCGAGTAATATGTCGATACATTCAGTTTTATCCACATTTGAATAGCAGTTTTCTGAGTCATCCTAGATTTTACCATTAACCCTTTCCATTGGCCCATAAAATATTGACTTTTTTGATTGATTTTTTCGCTTTTCCAACCAAAGTTATGCTGCTGGATTCTCTCGAATGTACACCAGTAAGTAAGTGAACTTTTCAGACAAAGTGTTAATCCCTTTCCTTTTCTAAAAAATTAGAAAGGAAAAGAAAAGAAACTGTTTCTAAGGGAGATATTTAGGTGTTTATATAAGGACATATTAACGTTATTCTTCATCCTTTTATAAAAAATGAAAAGAAAACAGTTGCATTCTGATAAACGTCTAATTGACATTTTACTCTAATATTGCCAATAAGCAACAGTTCTATGATAATATGAGGCATATATCGCTCACATGTGGTTTTTTTGTGAACACGGAAGAGTCACAGTTGGCGTCTAGGCACGAGGAAACTCGTCCGCCGCTGAGGAAATTTCGGAATAAGTGCTGTTTTTGGATAGCAAAGTTGATGGATTTGCATATTCCGGCCATATTAGACAGTTTTGTAAAGCTCGTTGTCAATATTTGACAAGCCTTTAATGTTTGATTGATTTGTTGCCTGCGAAAATATTTGAACAAGATGTTTCCCAGGCAGATGAAAAAAGGAACAGCTAGACGAGCTTGTATGAAACACCATTCAATCGATATTATATAATTTTATTAGAAAATACTCTAAAAAGACAAATGACAAAAGATCAACTATCTTCGATAGTTAAATGAAAATTGAAGCAATCAAACTCTTCAGTTTTTCAAAAGAAAAAAGCAGCTGATAATTAACGAAATCATTTAAATTTTCCGGATTCTTCACCTACTTCGGCGAGTTATTTTACACTATTGTAACACAAACTTAATGAGGAAATGTAACTGAAGGTTGAATTAACTAAGCGGATTCAAATACTAATTTGCAGGGAACCTTCCAACGGTTTACCACCCCATCGTTACTGGGAGGTGTTCTTGGGTGACCGGCTGCGATGTACAGCAGGGGATTCATCACCCTGGCAGGGTAATCCAAATTGAGAAGGAGTCCGACTTTTCTATCTGGAAGTCCAGCTAAGAGTAAACCAATACCAGGACCCGTCACTGTCTTGGTAACAAACTAGTGGCATGGTGGCGAATCTCCTTTTGGTCCACAAGGACGGCGGCAGACTGTGATGGTGACGACCTGGGCACACTCTGACCAGGCTAGCCTCGGAACTGTAGGGAAACATAGTAGCTAAACCAGCAGAACTCCGAAAAATGGAGAGTACGCTGGCGCCCGCACACTTAGTGAAGACGCACCATCTAACTATGCAGGTAAGTAATTCTCGAGGAAATCTTGCAATTTATGTTATAGCAAGTGAACCGTTTTTTTTTGAACTTGATAACTTGTTTCACTTTTTTCGTCAGGTATCCCAGCGTTTAAATTCGAAGAGCTTCGGCATAAATAATTGTGAAAAAAATATTCCACCCGATAAAACTGTTGTTTCTTTTATACGATCACGAAAACTGTGAAAAATTGATGAACTGATGTAAAACACTCCAATTATCGATTTTTTAAATCTACCTATTAGGTGGTTTTAAGTGGTTTTCTTTTTTTCTGTTGATCAAAAACGCTACTGAAGCGGTCATGAAGAATCGTTTTGAAAACGCGCCATCGGAGCGTCAAATATCAGGGAATCGCTTTTGTTCTTGAAGTGGGAGAAATCGCTCTAAATCGCGATGCGACACGGTGCGACATATTGCGTCATCACTTGTGCATAGAAATACTGTGGGCTTTAGGCGTTACGGTAAAACTAAGTGCATTTCGTAATAGTTTTTCTCTATCAGCTTCCCTTTCGTTCTTTCTTCGCCTCTCCTTTTTCATCCGCGTTCTCTCTTTCTCTCTATCTCCCTTTTTCTCTTTCTCTCTTCCTCCCTATCTCCTTATCTCCCTATATTTCCTCTCACTTCCTTAATCTCTTAACTACTTCATCCCTTTCGCCTTTCAACACTTTTGGTTTTTTCCTTCTCTACTGAGCTTTGTCCTCTTCGTTCGTTCTTTCTTCCTCTTATTCCGTTTTTTTCTCTCTACTTTTTAATGAACTCATCTCTCATTTTTGTTGTCTCAACTTACTTCAGAGGCTTTGAAACCCGAATTTGTTAAATCCTCATGAATTGTTTAGCTAAGTCTATCAGACAGGGTTTTAACAAATACTGAGAATTAGACTGGGGAACGGAAATGCCTCTTGCACAAATAAAGGCAATCCAAAGTGTTCTCTTTGTTTTTTTTTAAATTTTTTCTTCTAGAAGGGTAACTTTTACTGTGTGACGCAAACTAACTAGTTCATTCTTCATATGATTGCTCAGTTTCTTTGCCATTATAACTAATGTAGTTAAGAATTACTTACCACTAATGATTCCGTCGTCAAAATAGGATTTATTTGCTTTTCACTTTGTCACATGCCTACCGCGTCCCCACTACAAGTCGTCTGTTGCTGTTTGGCTAAAAAATTTTTCCTGTTAGGCTGAGAAACCCATACATAGGTATTCCTAAGACATTCCAGCAAGCAGCTACCGCCCTCTATGAATCGGCAGGAGATACGTCGCTTTGAGTGACTCTCACGGAAACAGAGAAATTTGGCTTTTCTTTTAGTTTGAAATTTTTTCTCTTACAAGTGTTGAACTGATATAACTCCTCCTAACATCGTAGCTAGACACCAGACAACAGCTGTAAATCATTGAGTACACGCTTTCCTTAAAGCTGTGCTATTTTTGGAACAAATTTTAGAAAATGATCTAAAAATTGAGGGGAAAATCTCGGAGAAACATAAAATTCCTTTACCGCGACTTCCGGGGGCGCGTATGTAGGAAATTAGGATGACCCGCTGCCCCATCTATCTTGCGGGTCCCAGCACTTCTTGCATTCGATTTGAGTCGAATTTTTTCGCATTCATCATCCACAAAGGTGTTTGAACTTTTCGCATGTTACGGGTTCGGGCACTGTTGAAGGATCGTCACCTTCATTATACATATCATTGAATGCTGGTCGAATCGATTCTTCTTGGAATCCTGGGATAGGCGGGTTAGAGCGTTCCCAGTTAGATTACAGAGAGTGACTTTCTTCCTGTACAAGTCTTGAATCAATTTGCCGAGCGGAGAGCGATGAGAGGCTTGTTGAGCCCAAGGCGGGATCGAAGCAACACCGTTTTCGTGAAGATCGCCGTCACTACCACCGTGCTAGCCGCCTCCTTAGTTAAGAACTTGCTTAAATAAAAGTTTCCATTGTAACTAAGTAATCTCTTGTAGAGCGTGTTCTAGCGCGTGAGCCTTTTTTTGCATAAATAGTGAAGTTCGGACAAGAGCTGACAAGAGTTGAACGACACGGTGTTATTATTGTGGACTTTTATCGTTTTATAACGATTCTATGACGTTGTATAGTACAAAATACAATTAACAGACAAGAATTTTTTTTTGATATGTCGTCACTTTTCTTTCCACGCTATCGTTATGTTGATTTCAGCCGTGGTCACCAATGAAACGAACGCGTAAGGGTCGGTCGCGAAGCACTCAACCACATGCCGTCAGTACTCACAACACCATTGCGGTCAGCACTAGTCGCCTTTTTCATTCTTTCGCCTTTTTTCACTCCTTCTTCTCTATTCTTTCTTCCTCCTCACTCTACAACGCTACGTTTCCTTCTTTGCGAGGCTTCACAGAAATTCATCTTTAGTAAGTTTCTTTGGCCACTAGAGTTAATGCTGTCCAGGTCTTGCGAAAACAATTAGTTAACTTTTACTTCTTACTAACTCTACACTATGGAATAATTACAGTACTGATAGATGAAATTATTTAAAAAACCGATCTTTAAGAAAAACGCAGGCATCTCGTTCTACTCTGTTTTGATTCTATGAGATTAGGAAGAACACCCGGAATTCCAGAGAAATAACCGTATTCGAGAATAACATCCCAATTATAGGAATTTGAAATCTTTGTAGCTTATGGTTTGTGAGTTCCTACAAGGATTTATAAAAACTAAGTATGATAGGATTCCTTAGGAGAGCGAAAATATATAGACAATCACGGACTCTGACTTAATCAATTGAGCTGAGAATTTCTTCGAAACCGACCTTCACTAAACCTCGGTGTGACTAATCAATATGTATTATTTCTTGATAAGCTTGCACGAGGTTGAT
>UYYA01000948.1:0-26821 GCA_900624975.1 Angiostrongylus costaricensis | reverse complement strand
CCTCGCCATCGCTCATAAAGGAAACGACACATTTATAACCACAGTGACCATGAAATATTTGCAAAACATCGCACGGCAAGTGTCTGTGGTGGAGATCGGGCACGTTATCACTCTTTTCAAAGGCTAACGCTTTCACCACCACACCACGCAGTCCCCTGTTTCGCCTTTCTGTCAGCCGTGTCTTTCAGGTGCTATATATGATAGTTTATATGAAAGATAATACTTTTCACTCAAACAGGTACATTTTTGAAAACCTTGATAAACAACAACAGAGTTTGAAGAAGCAAATTTGGAAATACGAGAAATAAAAAAATGGCAGAAAAAGTAGAAAAATAAAAGTGTAATATCACTGCAATAATAAGACATAACAGCAGCAACTCATACGTATAGCAGTATAAAATATTACACATCGTTTTAACAAATATTGATCCAGTATGTGCCAGCTTATATTATATGAACGACTGTAAACAAGAGGCATTGCAGCCATGAACGCTGATCTGGATGCCAGTAGATCGACAACCGTCCTGTACAAAAGGGTGCCGCCGAACGAGGATACTTTATTCAAGCCTCCGGAGCGAGGTGTAGAACCAATTTATTCAAGCGGTGCTTCCTACACTGGATTCCACTCGATGGTACAACGAAGAACCAGCATCGCGAGAGCGACCTCTGAGGACCATCTACACGGATAATCGCGCCCCATAGGAAGTCGAAGGAGCAAGATTCCGGATAAGCTTTTATATATCAACTTCGTATTAGTTTTTATTTCAGGTTACTCTGTGAAATGCATATGCAACGATAGTGAAACATTTGCAAAACTTTGGAACGGTGGTGTCTGTGGTTGGGATCAAACATGGTATTAACCTTTCAGGGGCTCACTCGTTCGCGATCACGCCATAAATCCTCAGCTTAACTGGATTCAGTGCTGATTTGTGCTTTTCAGATTTCCTTGCAGGCTTTCACTGCAGTGCGAGCTTGTAGACACACGAGAAAAGGACAAGACGATTAAAGAGAAACTACTGAACTGAAAGTAACAAGGACCTTATTAGTTGGACGCGACTCCGTTACCTTTTCGTTTGTCGCTTTCAATGCTTTGGGTTGCTAGAAAAAAAACACAACCTTCAGTCCAAACTTAAAGCAAGTAAGTAAAAATCTCAACGCACCAATTGTTGTTCAAACAATCCAATGCTGAACTTCAGCATTAGTGGCTTCGCAATCCCTGCTACAATGGCTTTATGCGGTGAAACTAGGGTGACAACGAAGATTCCCATTATTTCAAAAAGTGACGATGCAGCTAGAGAACTGGTTCGAAAGCTACTAATGGAAAAGGTTGTGATCATACTCAAATACGCTTGTGTAGTTGAAAAATTTGAGGATTTCACAACGTTACACGTATTCTGCGGCTTACAAGATTCTGCGTCCAACAGTTTATGTTATGCTTTGAAATAACCACCAAGCTGCTGAGATTTCTTGTAGGCGTTTTACGAACTGGAGTAGCACGGTTTTAGTACTGGCCTATCAGATCTTTTGATATCGCTGGTTTTGAATCAGCTCACTGTTCGTACCAACCTACTCCGCCTCGGTGCAACTTCATTTTCGCTGATCCAACTGCAAGAAACAATTGTGACTCTTCAAAATGTACTAAAATGTAATTCAGGCCAAAATACACCCAACCGAAGCACAGTTGGAGAGATGTGCTTGTTAGTCCATTATATCTTAATAACGACAATTCTCTTGTCGCGATACGCCACGCTTAACCTCATTTAATCAAAGATTTCGAATTATCAAACCGAAATGATTCTGCGGCAATGAAATACTTTTTGGCGGCCATGGAAACAATGCAAACTCACCAGGGTATGCTTGGAAATACAATCGCAAGCCTATGTATTACGGCGAACTGTATGGTTAATGCGGCAACCTGTATTGGAGCCACAACCCCGCAGCACTTCATGATATCTAGATGCCTTACGCCACAAATCACAAAGCTAGCTTTTTATTTACTGCCTTCCTCAACTTTTCACTTCAGGGCATCAAGTGAAGTACAACAATAATGGTGCTGAAATATTTGCAAAACTCCGGCCGCAGGTGTCTGCAATGGGGATCGAACAAGATATTACTCTTTCACAGTGCTAACATGTTCACCATCACATCTTGCGTGTCCTCAGCATCGTTACAGTTGTATTTAGCAAAATATCTTGCCGTGAAAAATTGTATTAAGCAGTAAATAAGATGTTAACATTGTGATTTCGAAAGATTAGAGTCTCAGCTTAACTGGGTTCAGTGCCGATTTGTGCTTCCCAGATCAACACCTTTGACACGTAAGTAATTCCAACGATCGGGTTTCTATAAACTTCGTCATGAATCGAATAACTCACTATTTTCCAGGTGAGCAAACACGAGATTCCCAAGACCGACATCCTATTAACCTCGACATTCGATCATAAATGTGTCGCTCTCTTTTTTTTCAGCAGTTTCGAGGCTGTTATTCAGCACACGTTTATTTCCTTACAAGAAGAACATACAGCACAGCTGCCGTTCAGGTTTTGGCAGCATCGCGTATCATCTTCTTCAGATCCTGGGAGGGCACAGTGTTATGTATTTTGCTAGATCAAGCCCTTCAACAGCGCAAACAGAAAGATTAAAACATGAAGGATAATTAAACGATCACCGGCCTCTTGAAAAACTCAGCGTTTCCCACCTGTCTTCCACCGAGGAAGAATGGCCGCTTAGAGTCGCATATGGTTGATTACTATACCACCCACATCAAAAATCATTCATTAGATACCGAGCTAGTTCACGTGTTATCTCAGAGCATTCTTCCCTGCTATTCATTCTCAGATTTTTGGAATTTATCCAAAAACCCTCGAGAAATTTGCGTGTTGGTGCTTTAGCCTCCTGTGCGAGGATGGCTACTTTGGGATCAAAATCTTCTCCGCAATGTTTTTGTATCCTATGTGTGCCTAGCCACGGATATCCACCATACGATGGATCTCGAGCCGATTAGTCGTGAAGCTACGTGGCGCGTAAACAAGTGGCGGATAGGAGGTTAATCACGGACCAAAAGCGACCTGTGCTTCTCTGAGACGCAGGTGGGTACAGGAGATGCATTCCCTGCTTCTGCTGCGCCGATTTGGAATATACGTTCTGTATTTGCTAGGCGTATTCATTCAAGCGTGTATGGGTGCGTCTTAGTTTATGCGGATTGTATGACACGAGTCAAATCAGCCAAAAGTCTGCAACCAAGAGACAGGAAAGTATATGGGAGGCGGTTACGAGTCGCTTCCAACAAAGAAGCTCCATGTCCACTCTGGCACAGCCTACGAGCTACCCGTGAGTGTACCCAGCCCCACCCTCAGAGCCCACCAAGCTATACGTGAGTATCAAAATGCTAAACACAGTAAAAAAAATGGACCTAGTTCTCCTAACCCCGAAAGAGCCCCCAATTTCGCAGCGTTGGGTAGAATGAGAACGGAGAGGCTGCTAAAATCTCAGGACCAATGGAACCTGCCTGGATCACGAAGAACTATGCTGACGATCTGCACCTACAAAGCCTGTACACTGGCATCTCGGACTCGATGGAAGACTTGCTCATGGAAGCAAGAAGGGTAAGGTAGGACGTCATGGGCCTGGCCGAGACGAGACGACACCACCCATTCGACGCTGTCTATGACACCGGAAAACTGTTCCTCGGAAAATGCGACAGTAGAGGAGTTGGAGGCGTCGGCGTTTCCCTCAATACAAGTTTGTCCATGAACATCGATTCACTCGAACAGCTAGCAACCCGAATCGGACGTTTACGATAACAGAGATGTGGATCAATACCGGCTTTGACAATCTTCGTCGTTTAGGCGCCGACATCAAACTATGACCAAGAAGAAGTCGAAGTGTTCTATATGGACTTGGAAAAGTTTTACAGAGAAGACCATACATTCATCAAGGTCATCATTGGAGATTTCAGTGCCAAGATTGGACCAAGAAGAACGTCTTAAGAACGTCACATAGGTACACACGGATTAGAATGGAATGAACAGGGTGAGCGGCTATCTGAGTTTATTACGGCGACCATGACATGGCAACTTGCAATACAAGAAGCCTCACTCTCAACGCTTGACGTGGAAGTCTCCCAATGGAAAGTACTGTAAAGAAATAGACCACATCATAGTAAATAGATGGTTTTGCCTAACCGATGTCGCTGTTGTCCCAAAATTCTGCACGGAGTCAAACCACCGTCTCCTTCGTGCAAGATTCCATTTCTCGCGGAAAGGAGAACAAGCCGCTAAATTCAAAATCCGAAGTCCCAGAACCACCACAAATTGGGACTTATTCAATTCATTAGTCGGATGTTGGAAAGATGCCCTTGTCGATAACACCGACGAAGAATACGATCGGCTCATTCAACATCTTCACGTAAGCGCTATGAAACATTGACCAAGAGACGTTTGCCTCCAGAAACACTCAAGCTGACACGCCAGCGTGGAATCACGTGAGCAGCAGTCAACCGCGATCTAACGTCCGAACTTGCAAAAAAGTGCAGACAGGCGATAAAAGAAGATTTTAAAGAGAGAAGAGCAGCAGTTATGGTCGAAGTTGCATAAGTGGGAAAAGCATCCGCAAAGCTTATCAAAGGTTTGCCATTTACAAGACCAAGATGATTGCACCCGATGCCCAGACGAGACAGTTACAGCATCCAGAAAGGCAGTGGAGAAAATCATTCACGAATAGTACTCGGATCTCTTCGATTGCCACGTCCAAATTCCAGTCATATGAAATGAAGGAGGATGGAAATTTTTTAGTACCGGTTCTCCCTCCCAAAATCCAACATACCATTTTCTCGGTGAAAAATAGAACAGAATCAGGTCTGGAGAGGATGAGACCAGTACACCTGAAGAACCTTTCGCCAATCCTCGTAAACACACTGGTTTGGCTCTTCACACGTTACCTGTTTAAATTTAAGGTCCCCACTCAGCAGAAGACCAGCAAGACCGTGTTATTGCTCGGGCTGATAGAACACTAGACGAAGGATAGCCACGTAAGCAAGTAAAGTTTAAAAATGGATTTATCACGATGGACCACATCCACATGATAACAAGGCTCACTGAAGTATCGCAAGAGTAGAAAAGACTGCTCTGTCCCACTTTCATCGATTTACAGAAAGCCTTTGATTCAGTTAAGATAGAAGCAGTTTTGGAAGCCCTTGATAGTCAAGGAATTCCTACTCAGTACATATTCATCGTGAGCTGTACCAAAAATTCACAACCAAGATATTACCATTCTACAACGATATTAACATTGGCGTCAAAAGAGAGGATAGCTAAGGCGATACCATCTCGCCAAAATTATTTACCGCCACCCTCAAGAGCGTCATGCCAACATTGGAATGGGATAATATAGAAGTGAAAATTGATGGTCGGCAGTTACACCGTCTTCGCTTTGCTGATGACATCGTCCTTATAACACCAAACATTAGCCAAGCGGAACGTGTGCTTGCCGACTTTGATAAAGTCTGTGGAAAGATTGATCTTCGACTAAATCTCACAAAAACGATGTTCATGAAGAACGGATTGGTTTTGCATGCCCCACACGCTCAACGGACGGAACGAATATCTCCGATTGCTCCAGTTATATCTATCTTGGTCGGCAAATCAATGTGTTGAACAACTTAGCACCAGACTGAACAGAGGAAAACGAGCGGCTTGGGGAGCTTTGAAGAACGTCGAGGATGTAGTGAGGAGAAAAAGAACACTCGACTCCGTGTCCACCTTTTCGACCCAAAGGTACATTTTGCGTTAACGTATGCGTCAGAAACCTGGTCGCTCCGTAAACTGGATGATAAATTACTCAGCGTCATTGAACGCACAGTCGAAAGGACGATGCTAGGAGTCCTCTTTCACACAAGTAAAGGATGGGATCCGAAGCTCTAATATGCGTCAACGATATAAATCAAAGATGCCGTTCCATTCGGAGGATATGGTGGGCCGAACACGTAATGCGTATGAACGACACCGATGGACAAGAGCCGTTAGTGATTGGATTCCTCGGGATGTCGAACGTACTAGAGAAAGACGACCGACCCGATGGTCAGAGTTCTTCACAAAGAGCCTTGAAGAAAGATGTGATGCTCGACGAGTTCCTGGAGCGAGCAGAACCCACTGGGCTACTCTTGCACGCAACAAAAAAAATGGAAGATTTATTGGCGCCTGCTCGAGTCACTCGATGTTCAGCGGTGCTACAGGTGATATATTCTTCGCGACGACAATCACCGTCATTTACGCCTCAAAAAATGCCTTTCATTGAGCGTCAGCATGGACAGTCATTACTTACAATGTTTAACGTTTTGTTTTCTGCCTTCTATAACTTTCATGGCAGGCTACTAAGCGAAATACAACCACAACGTTGCTGAGATATTTGCAAAATCTCTGGACCGCAGGTGTCTATGGTGGGGAACGAACGCGCTATTATCCTTTCCGGGGAGTAACGCGTTCACCACCACACCATGCGGGTCCTTTGTTTCGCACGTCTCTCAGCTATTTCTATCGATCTTTTTGCCACAGCAATCACCCGTCAGCGGGGTTGATCTGGGGAGCGCAAATCGGCATAGAACCCAGTTAAGCTATGGCCTGCGGTCCAGTGTTTTGCAAATATCTCAGCAACGTTGTGGTTGAATTTCGCTTAGTAACCTGCCATGAAAATTATAGAAGGCAGAAAACAAAACGTTAAACATTGTGATTTCAACTACAGCCATAGCTTAACTGGGTTCTATGCCGATTTGCGCTCCCCAGATCAACCCCGCTGACGGGTGATTGCTGTGGCAAAAAGATCGATAGAAATAGCTGAGAGACGTGCGAAACAAAGGACCCGCATGGTGTGGTGGTGAACGCGTTACTCCCCGGAAAGGATAATAGCGCGTTCGTTCCCCACCGTAGACACCTGCGGTCCAGAGTTTTGCAAATATCTCAGCAACGTTGTAGTCATTACTTACTTGGAACATTGAGGTGGCACGGGGTTAGTATAAAGTACACTTACCAGGTTTACGTTTTCGTCTTCTTCGGAGTCACTTTGATCCAAGTCGACGGTCCACAGTTGGTCGCCGTCGCATATATTTTTTATGCCAACGTCGTATCGGCTCAGTGTATTCAGAAGTATGGATCACCCTTGTGGAGGCCCAATGAAAGTCAGTTTTTAAGATAATGCTACGTTCCAACTAATGAACTAAATACCAATAGCTGCAAGATGCACTGTCACCATGAAAGCAGACCAGCTGTTAATATTGGTTGGCAATACGTCAAAAACATCCTATGTAAAAGATAGCTGCAAAGCGAATTTCTTTATTCGAGAAGTGCTGCACTTCAAATGCCTTGACCCGATGCGACTGCTAACAATCACATCGCGACGACGGCCAGCCGTGGACCTTCTACCCGGCTCAACACCTCTGTGTGTAAGGCGAAAATGTCGGAACGTTAGCCGAGTTGTATTCTTTCTTTGATAAGCTGACACTTTATAAAAATACTTAATTCGACAAGCCTTACGTGGGGAAACAAACGATTAACAACGAACAGTAACTATCAAGGAACGCCTTATACAAAAAGCGATTCCGAGTGGAGTTAATTCATACGATCGGTACACCACTGGATTCGACTCGGTGCGAACCTGGAAACCCACAATGAAAGTGGGAACAACTGTGGTTAATCGACTGGAACAATCTGTCTCTGAATAAGGCAAAAGCACCTAAGGACTAGCTGAAGAAAGTTTCTTGTCAGCCTCTTGTCAGCTTACCAATAAATGAAAACATATGGGTTATGGATGCGGTTGAAGGAAAGTCGTTTTTGCAAACATTATTGGAGGAGTAAATCATCTTTATACCAACCTCACGCCAGCCCAATTGCCAAGCATTGAATGCCATTAATATAAAAAAATTTCTAGAAGCCATCCTGTGAAATTATGGAAAGGGCATGTCCAAACAGAACTCATGATAGCAAATCGAAGACCATGTCTGTCCTGCTGTCTATCCTCTCCTTTCCATAGGTTAATTTTTTCGCAAAAAGTAGACAATGTAGCGAAATTCGGCGAGCAATCAGTTATGATATCATTACCAATTAAACCTCGTTTGCTTTTCGACTGTCCTTCGAAGAAACATCGCCGCGATAATCGGATTCAGTGATAAGGTTAACCCTTATTTAACACATAATAGAGCTGAAAAAACAAGAAAAATGTGTTTCGTTAGGTAGTATGGAATCACATCAAGTGCAGAGAATTGTCAACTTTTGTTACAGCGTCAAACGTTCTGAAGAAAAGCGGATTTCCGGCTTGGAAGAAGCACCCACTGCTTCTAGGACTCCTGAAATTGCGGAACAAGCATAGGACCGCTGGCCGAAATAACTGTTTCAGCAGCAAAGCTTATCAGAAAGCTAACCACCTCTATTTTAATCTTCTCACACTACGTACACCATAAGAAGTCGAAAAATGGCTTCTGAGCAACTCTACTTTTCGAAACCGAAAAGGAAAACATTTCCAGTGAAGGCCTAGAGAGCATTGCGTTGGTAAAGGTTTAGATCCCAACATCTAAGGCACCTACCACAGCTCCTCATCAACGAATTAAGTAGCGTTTTACACATTACTTTTTAAGTAACAATGTTCCTTCTTAATGAAGACTAATCAAGCCTGTTACTTTGCAAAGAGAGGTTCATGCCACCAGCAACTATCGTCTCGTTCACACAAAACATTCTTAATCTCTTACTTCACTCTCCCTCAATAGGATTAATGGAATTCGAAGAAGAACAATCAATCATTTTTAACAGCACAAAAATCCTCCTCATTTGGCTAAATGCAAAGCCGTGCTTCCTCACCCTTTCATCGTTAACGAGTAGAGTTGCCACCGAATGATAAAAATATGGCATAAGTATCGGTTGATGCCAAAAGAAAGCAGAGCACCGTTTAAAAGCTCTTCACAGACCAATATAACAAACTAATTAACCTGAATAAAAAAATTAAATTACAGTAATAGGAGGATACTGTGAAAAATAAACGATGAGAAGATTAATTGCTTACTTACTTGGATACTTGGACGGTCCGACCTCACGAGCTGTGAGGACCTCCTGGAATTCGAAGATGTGACAGATTTCGTAGATCATAGATTCGCATTGGGGCTATGTATTGAAAGTGCGGTTATATTTCAGAAGACATCGCTCAAGCGCTGTGTGATTGCTGCGAAGCATTCTTGATGTAGTTGAAGTATCAACCCACTTCTCTGCAGCATAACAGAGCACTAGGAGGACCGTAGAATCCAAAAAATGAACGCGGATTTTCGGGTCCTTTTAGTTGGTCGGTGGCTTCCTTAAGAGACCCGAATGTAGCTCACGCTGCTTTTTTTAAATCTAGTTCCTTCTTCATGCTGTTTTCCATGTTCATTGAACGCCCAAGGTAAACGCACGAGGTGGTCTCTGCAATGAGAGAGCCGTCTAATTCAATTTTTTCGCCTTCCCACCATGGGTTTTTAATGGCCTATGTCTTCTTTTGATTTATACGAAGTCCGATCTTTTTCCTCGCTTCGTTGAGCTCGTTGATCATCACCTCTGCTTTGCTGGTACTTCTTGAGAAGATGACAATGTCGTCGGCAAAACAACAAAGGTTTGATAGGAGTTTTCCATCAATGCGTATGCCTTTCTCATCCCAATCGAATGACTTCATTATCCAGTGCAGTGCGGCACTGAACAGCTTTAGCGGTATTGTGTCGCCTTGTCGAATCCCTTTTCCTATGGGTATTGTAAGAGGTCGATGTAAAAGCTGCACTTTCGCAGTGCAGTTCCAATAACAGTCGGTCAGAGTCCTTATGTGGTACGGGACCACTCCTCCGTCGACGAGCGCTGATAGGATTGCATTCGTTTCGACACTGTCAAACGCTTTCTCATTGTCGACAAAGATTAGGATTAGAGGCAAGTGGTATTCCCGGAAAAACTTCGTTAACCTCGGACACGGTTTGGATGTGGTTCGTGCAGCAAAATCCTTTTCGAAATCCTGCTTACTCGACTGGTTGCGCCTCATCCAATGTCTTTGATATGCGCGAGAGGATAATCTTCGTGAAGAGCTTGTACAGTACACTCAACAAGCACATGGAACCATAACTACGAAGATCCCTTCGGTCTCCTTTTTTAGGCAGGATGACTGTGCGCAACGCCCTCCGCTGGTCTGAGACGTTTTCCTTTTGAAGGTAGGCTGCCATATGACTTGCGAGAAGTAAATGTAAATTGTGGTCCACAGCTCTAAAGAAATCGGCAGTGATATTATCGGGTCCTGAAGCTATGCGTCTTTTCACGTTTTCTATCGCAACTCGATCCTCCGACGGAAGAACTCCAGGTGGTTTTTCTCCATCGGGGATATTAGGGTCCGGGGCGGAAATGGTGGAACGGAAAAGGCTGGTGTAGAACGGTTCCGCTATTAATTCCATATCATGGTGGAAACTTTTGACGATCCCATCTTCGTTCATTAGGAGGGTTGACAGCGGAACATTATAATCACACAAGTCTCGGCGGCATTTTTTTCAGACTGCTTTTCTCTGCTGCTTCCAGTATTTCCTCCTGCTTATACAGCTGTAGATCCTCTTGCAAAGCTCTTCTGCACCTGGCGTTTATTACTAGCCATTTTAAGCGTGTTGCAGTAGGATCAAGCTTTAGTTTCCTTTTCTTTTCGAGCAACACCTTAGTAGTGATGGTGATGCGATCCGATCTTCTTTCTTGAGGAACTGAGGCGAATTCGGGACAGCTTCTCAGTCCTTCGACAGGCAGCTCGTAGTCTTCGGTCGAGTCTTCTTTAATCTGCCAGTTATGTTTGAATAGGATTTCATTCAGAATGTTCTCGTGGCATACAGCTAGACTTTTTCCTCGTGCACAATGAAGAAAGTTCTTTTCCAGCTTGTAGCTGAGTCGAATATTCGCGCGAAGAAGGCGGTGAACAGAGCCAGTACAGAATGACGAAACTACCGACGTGTCAAGTAGGCACCATCTTCTGTTTGTCAGAATGTGGTCGATCTTCGCATGAGTCATGCCGTTAGGAGACTCCCATGTCCAGCGGCGGCTTTCTTTCTTGTGGAAAAACGAGTTTCCATGGAAGAGACGTGCTGCTGACAAAAGTCTTGCGAGACGGTTCCCATTCTCATTTCTTTCTACTAATCCAAAATTTCCGATCCTGTATTCGCTCTCGCTGGCCTTTCCTATTCTGGCGTTGAAGTCTCCAACAACAAATTTATGACATGCTTTATAATTGCGGATAACTTCCTCCAACTGATAGTAGAACGCATTTAATTCTTACTCATCAGCTGCGTCGGTCGGTGAGTAGCAGTTGATAATAGTGATCTTCTTATGAAGCGACAGTTGAAGACGGAGGACGGCTATGCGAGGGGAAAGGATCACGTAAGAGTCGACGAGATGGACAGTGGACGGGTGGGCGACAAAGCCTACGCCACCGACATTTCGTGTCGGGACCTGTTTTCCACGGTTCACAAGGGTGCCGTTGTTTAGTTGGCATATGTCGGTTTTCTTGAATTTTGTTTCTTGTAATGCGATCACTTGAAATTTAATGCGATCTGCAGCTACAAGAAGGGCGTGAAGATCGGCGTCTGTGGAGAGTGTTCTGGCATTATACGTGCACAGGAAGAAACAATCTTCATGGCGTGTCGTGCGTGTGTTCATCCGATCCAGTTCCAAGAACGTCCTGCGTAACCCGAGATTTTCTGGCCTCTCACCGGCTGTCCCACCACCTGACGTCATAGATGGGAGCACCCAGTGTGTGGTGTACTGAGGCTTGCCGATTGCTGGTCGTGCAACATGGTCTTCCGTGGAGTCCTGACGTAACGTTGCAAGGGCGTATAGACATATATATATATATATATATATATATATATATATATATTAGTATGAAAGGTTAATTTCGCTGTGGAACTCCTACAAAGAAGGCAGAGATAACTTCTGAACTTTGAACTTTGACGAACTTCCTAGCATTTCCAGTGAAGTGGTAATCGCAGGATCATGGGCGATTGCTTTCATTTCTAGTCTCAAACGAACAAATTTTGTTCGTATTTTTGTTGAGCAAACGCGAGGTGTTACTATTCTTTGTTCACGATTAAGCTGACGTTTCGGCGGATTTCGCCTTCCTCAGAGCCTGGAAAGGTCAAGTTGATAGCAACTCAGTCGGCCAGACGCCTCCATGACCAAACAAAGAAACTCCAAACCAAGATTTCAATCACTTTGAACACAACTTTGCACACTCACCGCTTTCTATGAGGTTCCACTAAGTATGTCACGTAGAGACCAACCGCACAGAAATCACTTGGAAGTATAATGTGCTCCACTCATCAGAATAGCAGTCTTATATACTGCCCTACATCACGCGTGATAATGAGGCATTCTACCCTGCGGTTCATTTTCAGATTTCTGGAATTAATCCAGAGTGCCTCGAAAGTTTTTCGCGCCTGTGTTCTTGATTCGTGTGCGAGGATCGTGACACATACTTCGAAGTCGTCCCCGTTATGTCTCTGGGTCCTATGAGTGCCTAGCGGGGTATTTGGTCTATTTTTGCCGGCTAGGTGTTCTTTCATGCGGACACAGAGGGGTCTACCCGTTTCGCCAATGTATTCGTCACCACACGTCTTACAGGAGATCAGATAAACTATACCCGAGCTCATGCAATCACCGCGTCTACCACTGGGGCAAATTATGCAATTTTGAGTTGCACATAGACGGTCATATAGGCGGTTACGAACTAGCTGGCGCTTAAGATTACTTGGTGGTATTTCAACTACGCTCACCGAATTCTCTAAGCCCGCCCTTCTTAAGCAGCGTTTTATAGCTGTACTTATAACATTTGAGATGAAGGGTAGGATAAACGGGACCCTTCTATCGCTAGAGTTGACGTTTGGAGGCCTACGATTTCCTCTACACCTATTCTGAGCTACAGTTTCGTAGCCATTAGAAACGGCTATTTGCCGTGCCACGTTCCGGGACTCCTCTCTCTGCTCTCTTCCCGTGCACACGTTGGTTGCTGTTCGAAACATGTTTCTTATAAGCGCGCTTTTCGTGTGAGAGGGGTGAGAGGAGAGGTAATGAACCAAGATATTTTTACTACTTGGCTTTCGGTACCACTTTGTAATGTAGCCATTTCTGATAGGTGAATTTGTACGTTCAAAAATGGAAGCCATTTTTCTTTCGGCTTTTCTCGGGTGAACTTGATATACTCTGACTGTGCGTTTAACAATTCGAAGCATTTGTCCATTTCCTCTTGTATTGAGCAAAGGACAAAGCAGTCGTCTACATACCTACAGTAGAGTAGCGGCCCGAGATCAGTCACCGGTGCTTCCACCTTAGACATAAATGCAATGGCAAGGCTTGGTGCCAATTAATCGTGAACAAAGAATAGTAACACCTCGCGTTTGCTCAACAAAAATACGAAGAAAATCACTTGATCAATGCCGAGGTTAATAGAAAGTCGGTCGTGGCAGTTACTGCAAGATGTACCAGCAAAATACTTCCGACTTGTAAAAGAAGCGCTGTCATTGAGAGAAAAGATCGTCTCAGCTCGACAGTCAATACACTTTCTCCACCGCTGTCTAAAACATCAAGTCGTTCCGAACTTCATCAAACGAAGACGACTACACGACGTATGCGGTCTACCAGAGGACAGTCACCAAGTATTGGACGTCGAATTGCGAATACTACGCACTTGTCTACGAAGCCGACAAAACCAGATGTTCGCCAAGTGGAAGAAGTGCGAGACGAAGGAAAACTTTTGTGCTAAATATTTGGAGGACCACCTCTGGAGGAGAATAGTGAGCGGGTCAGTGTTGATTTGCAACTCTATTAGGTCTAATGCTAAAGTAGCTTTGCGAAGAAAATTCGAAGACATTTTGAGTAAATCATATAACACAGCTTCAATAGCGCACAAAAATATCGCTAAAGAACATCAAACAGATCACGTTAGGATAGGTAATGTGCAAGAAAATTCAAGGCTAACCGTGTTAGGAGGCATAACTCTCCCTGACGGTGCGCGCTCGTTATTAGAATTGGCCTTACCAACATGCCCTGTCTTGTACTTACTTATAAAAACTCATAAATTAGTATCCAGCGATGATCTTGCGTCTACCGATCCATCACTATTCGAGGTTAGACCTATCATTAGCTGTGTAGACGGGCCAACGGACAGGATAACATGGTTTTTAACCATAATATTTAACCAGTTGTTGAAACACATTCCAGCCCATCTTACGAATACCCAGATGTTTCTGGATCGTCTACGTACTGCGCAGCCCAAAAGCGCGTGCGTGATGGAGTCCTTCGACGTTACCGCCCTTTATACAAACGTATCGAATGACTACGCAATGCAAGCCATATTAGAACTCCTTACACAACACGAAGGGGAAATAAACATGTATGGCTTCAGGATAGAGCACCTGATGGCACTCTTAAAGGAATGCTTGAGCTGCTCATTCTTCAGCTGGTCTGGAAAGTACTACGCTCAAATAAGAGGGTTGGCAATGGGACAACGACTGGCTACAAGCCTTGCCATTGCATTTATATCTAAGGTGGAAGCACCGGTGACTGATCTCGGGCCGCTACTCTACTGTAGGTATGTAGACGACTGCTTTGTCCTTTGCTCAACACAAGAGGAAATGGACAAATGCTTCGAATTGTTAAACGCACAGACAGAGTATATCAAGTTCACCCGAGAAAAGCCGAAAGAAAAATGACTTCCATTTTTGAACGTACAAATTCACCTATCAGAAAATGGCTACATTACAAAATGGTACCGAAAGCCGAGTAGTAAAAATATCTTGGTTCATTACCTCTCCTCTCACCTCTCTCACACGAAAAGGGCGCTTATAAGAAACATGTTTCGAACAGCAACCAACGTGTGCATGGAAGAGAGCAGAGAGAGGAGTCCCGGAGCTTGGCGCGGCAAATAGCCATTTCTAATGGCTACGAAACTGAAGCTCGGGATAGGTGTAGGGAGACTCCTAGGCTCCCATACAACAACTCTAGCGATAGAAAGGTCCCGTTTATCCTACCCATCTTCTCCAAAAGATGTAAGTGCAGCTATAGAACGCTGCTTATTGAAACCCTTATTATTATTAGTGATAAAGGTGGTGAATTTGTAGTTCTTCATAGTCAGTTGGATATTAAGATAGTAGAGGAGCACCTCAGTGATGTTTATCTTTATCGAACATCCTCTGAAAAGGAATACAGAAATCAATACCGAAAATTAAATCAAGAATGGGTCAGCACGGCAAAGACCGCGGGTTTAGAGCCTTCAGTTATTTCTCGACTTGAAAACGAACACTCGATTTGTCCTGTCCATTAGTTATTAAAACACATAAGCTTACTTCAACTGATGATATTACATCAGCGAACCTCTCATCATATGAAGCTAGACCTGTCATCAGTTGTATAGGCGGGCCAACGGATAGAATAACGTGGTTCCTAAACCTTGTCCTAACCCAGCTGCTAAAATTCATTCCAACCCATCTACCTAACACCAAAATATTTCTGGATCACCTAAGGCGCGTGCAACCAAACAGCACGCATATAATGGAGTCATTCGATGTTAATTCACTTTATACCAATGTGTCCAATGACTCCGCAATGCAAGCCATTCTCGAGTAGCTCACAGATCATGAAAAGAAAGTAAAAACGTACAGTTTCTCGATTGCGCAACTAATGACCCTCTTAAAACAGTGTCTTACTTGTTCGATCTTAAGGTGGTCTGGAAAATATTTTGCACAAATTATAGGGTTAGTGATGCGGCAGCGTTTAGCACCAAGCCTTGCCATCGCTTCCATGTCTAAGGTGGAAGCTCCAGTTCTCGATCACCGACCCTTACTGTACTGTCGATACATAGATGACTGCTTCATCGTCTGTTCAACACAAGAACAGATGGATGAGTGCTTTGAATTATTAAACCGAAAGTCGGAGTATATAAAATTCACAAAAGAAAAACTTACCGAGAACTGGTTTCCATTCTTAAGCATCCAAATAAGGCTAACATCGAATGACTTCATTATATGAGTGCTGTTTGGTTGCGCGCGCCGCCTTAGGTGATCTAGAAATATTTTGGTATTAGGTAGATGGATTGGAATGAATTTTAGCAGCTGGGTTAGGATAAGGTTTAGGAACCACGTTATTCTATCCGTTGACCCGCCTATACAAGTGATGATAGGTCTAACTTTATATGATGATGGGTTCGGTGACGTAATACAAGACGAAAATTATGTAACGATTATTGACATCCCACCCAATACCCTACGCCGCCAGTTAGTTCGAAACCGTCTCTATGATCGTTTGTGCAGCTCAGAAAACTGTATGATCTGTCCTAACAGGAGAGACGGGGATTGCATGAGTCTAGGTATAATATACTTGATCTCATGTAATGCATGCGGCGAGGGATATATCGGGGAAACGGGTAAACCACTTTGTGTCCGCATAGAAGAACATCTAAATGGAAAAGCTAAAATCCGTCTAAACACTCCTCTAGGTACGCATAAGGTACAAAAGCACAACGGCGATGATTTTGAAGTGAATGTGCGATTCCTAGCGCAGGAATCAGAAACATCAACGCGCAAAACTCTTGAGGCGTTTTGGATAAATTTCAAAAATCCAAAGATGAACAGGAAGGACGAATGCCTCACTATCACGCGTGACCTGGCGCCCTGTTTCAAAATGATATTTTGATCCCTGGGTGTGCCTCGCTCGCGACTCCACGAAAACGTGTGGGCCAGTCCCGCACGTAACATCACGGTGAGTGGCCTTTCTGTTCAATATGGCGTCTATTTGAAAGTTTGATCTTCATTAACACTTTAACCTTTCTTTTCCATGGAATAGTAAAAATATTCTAATATAAAATACGTCCAGGCTCTGAGGAAGGCGATGTCGCCGAGACGTCAGCCATCGATCAATAACATCAAAAACAACGACAACGACAACGAAGACCTGTACCAACCTCGCGTCAGCTTAAGAAGATCAGTTTATAAGATCACATAAATAAATATATCAACTATCTATGCCTATGTTTATAGAAAGTCGGTCTTTCGGGTTTATAGGCTTTATCGTGGATGAGAAGTATTCTCGGTGATGGTCGAATTGCTGTGTGCAACGAGAGTTCAACAAAGAGGAGGCTTTTACAAACATGTCAAGATTACATTTTCGTACGGAAGCTCCGCTAAATGCGTATCCAAGCCAAGGCATTCTTGCCAAAAAAGATACAAATAAAGGGTTGCGGCTGCATTAAAATCGAAATACTTCATATTCCGTGGCTTTGATTCACATTCCATTGTTGCCTAACACTCTCAAGGAAACTGCGATGTAGAGTCGAAGACGTCGCCACCGGATGGCGCTCCTCATTTCTGCCAGCTGCCACTCATAAATCAGATCAATGAATATCCATTCTTCTTGCTTAAGATCTTCTTCCCACATAGCGAGTGCTATGTATCCTCTAGTTTTCAAAATGCACTCTTCACTGGAAATCAACGACGTCTAAAGCCTAGGAGAAGCTTAACTTTAGAAACTGTTCGGTTTCGTGAAACTAAAATGAATGAAACGCTGTTTGCACGTGCACACGATAGCTATTCTATCAATCCTGCAATAATACTAAAAAAAAAACTCAACGTAGCTGGATAGCAACCATTATCCAAAAAGGTTCATGTGCTTTCTTCAAAGACTAATCTGGAATTTTCTTTTGCCCGGGAAGGTGTTGGACAACGGAACGAATGATCTATATCATAATGTTGATAAACCACATAGAATTTCGAGTGGATAGAATCACGATTTTAGTGCGTACTGGTGCCGTTTATTACGTAATTGGAAATTTGAAGCATAGTGTAGAAATGAAGCTCATATATGATCTGCTCAACGACAGGAGGAGAAGCCTTTCCTAGCTGGAAATATACCCCAAGGTGGACTTGTTGGCGCAGCTAAGTGAAAAACAGTTAGATGCTTCTCAAAGAAGCCTTCCACAGGAGGCTGAATACCAAGCCATTGTTAGGGGAATGGAATCGAAGCGGCGCAACTGTTGGAATCCAAGGAAGCGAACAGATTTACTATGAGACTCATGATTAATGACGAGACACTCTGGAGAAATACTCTCAGTGGATTATAAATCTATCGTTCTCTTTTTTACAGCAATCACAAAGTTGTTATTCAGCACATGTTTACTTCCTTACAAATATAACACATACAACACAACGCTAGCTGACATTTCGGCAGATTCGCCTTCTTCCGTTTCTGGAAGGGTACGCTAACATGTGATTCACTAGGTCGAACGCTTCAACAACGCAAACCGAAAGGTGAAAATCTGAACAATAATTACACAATCGCCGGCTTCTCGAAAAACTCACCGTTTTTATTTGTTTTCCACCAAGGAAAAACAGCCGCTTAGAGTGGCATATCGTTGATTGCTGCAACACCCACATCAAAAGTCAATCATTTGATACGGGGCTAGATCACGTGTTATCTCAGGTCATTCTTCACTGCTATTCGTTTTCGGATTTTTGGAAACTATCTAAAATTCCTCGAAAAATTTTTCGCGTTGGTGTTCTAGTCTCCTGTGCGAGGCTAACGACTTTTACATTAAAATCTTCCCCTCTATGTTTGTATCCTATGCATGCTTAGTGAGGTACTTTGTCTTGCTTTTCGCTTGCCCTCTAGGTGTTCTTTTAAACAGATACAATCTGCCCGTTTCGCCAATATATTCGCCTCCGCGAATAGTACAAGAGATCAGGTATATAGTTGCTGAACTCATGCAGTCACCGTCTCTGCCATAAGGACAAATTACGCAACTTTGCGTTTTGTATAGACGGCCATATAGGCGGTTACGAACTAAATGACGACGTAGACTACTCAGTGGTATTTCAACTATCGCAGCCTATTCCTTCGAATCTGCCCTTTTTAAGCATCACTTTATCGCTACACTTATCGTCACACCACTCCCAATGGTTTATCATTTTACTCTAGCGAAAAGCTGTCGGGAACTACCAATCATAATCCACAGTCCATGCAAAGCCTCTTCTGCCTTCTTCACGGAGAACATTCTCTGTGCAGAGTACTCTCTTCAACAGCAAGGGTCTCTCGTCACAAATTCAACTCGTGCTGAAGAGAGTATCGTGATATTAGTTAAGCGAAGATAAACAAAATTTCTCTAGCCACGCCTGATGTAACATCTGCCTTAGATGGGCTATCGATGGAGTATGAAAAGTATCTTGGAAAATCTCTTCGGAGGAATGTACACTCGCTAAGCGGCTCTCATGAGATTCAAAGTACGTGGCGCGCTATGTGATTGTGCTACTGTACTATTAAGTCATTCAACTTGTTCTGTTCTCACTTTTGAAAGGTTCTGCCAATTATTTTTGTTTGTAGCATTTAGCCCATTGTTTATTTTTCGTTACTAATGTTTCGTTACCACGTCATCTTTTTTTCCAGTCTGGACACTTCATAAATTACGAAGACCTCTTTCTAACAAAGACAAAGTGTTGTATTATAATGGTACTGTTGAAGAATTCAACGAATCAAAAGACCTTCATACTTCGAATGCGAACTTCGCGGAATGCGGCTAAAATATAACGACCGAGATGTTTAAAAAGTGAAGGCACCCAATGGCGCATTTTAACTATTGCATTTCTTAGAAATACTTTATTTTGCTATACAGTGCTATCCATTCCATTTTTTGTGCTTAATACTTTATCCATCTGGGATGTTATTTCAGAAGTTGCCTATGGTGAACTGTTCTTGGTGCTCAATAATTTTCAAAGACCGACCCTTCGTCGGATCCTATCCAATCACATCAATGAAAAGTTGTTAACCTACAAAGTTTTCTGGTGTAAAAAAAAGCACCAAGGTAGACTAAGCATAAGTTGGGTGATATCTCCAAACAATGGGATTAAACGACAGACAATAATAATATATAGAAAATAGTAGATGTATATTAGAAACCCTTTGGAGTGGTAGAAAATGAGCTCTTCCACGCTTCCGTCTTGTTTTCGACTTCTTAAAGTCTCCTGTTATACCAAAATTTTTCTCTTTTGTTGAAAAGCCAGCAGATCCGTAAATCACATAAAACTAGACATCTTCCCAAACATCAGCCACTCAAAGTTGAGTGCTCGGTGCTGTGTTACGAATCGGTTTTGAAACAGGAGTTAAGATTTTTTTTGCTTCGTGGTTTATATAAATAACAAGATTGTTTTTCTCGTTATTTTTTTGTTTATAGAATAAGGAGCACCATCCGGGTCTACTGGGAGACAGAGAATCTCATTTTGGAGGCAGAGAATCCCATTTTCCACACTGCCGTTTTTGTCGGAATGTAGTTCAAAGAGTGAAATAAATATATAATATTGCTCTTTCCACTACACATGGAGTTGAGCCGAAACGGTGAATCTTCTTCTAAAAGTTGTGTATTTTTACATCAGCAACCCTTGATTGCAATATAAAATAAACGCCGTTCCGTAGGAGAATGGTCTTCCTTAAAAGTTTTATTCAGGGGTATTGTGCTTGGAAATTGAAATGTTTAAACGACTGAACGACTGAAGGCAACGGCAAAAGTATGATAATACGCTTTACTGGATGTCCTTTACGTATCACTTCAGGCTTATGTGATAGTGACGAATACTCCGGAGAAATTCGTTGCGAACGGGCCCGATGACAGGCGACGAGCTACTCTGTTCAGAACGCCCTGCCACATATCCCTCGACCAGTTCGCCATGATGACATTGGTGGTCTGAAAACAACAGCTTCTACGAGACAGAAAATTTTGAACAGAGGTGCAGGTAGAACAGTGCTGGTGGTCACTCAATATGCACAATCCGCCGGTTTAACGCTGGCCAGATCAAAAAAGCTCTCATTCATCAAGAGGAGTTAAGCTGGCATTGGAGTTGTCCGTGACCAAATCTTTCCCTACAACCCATAAAGCGTAGAGGCATCGGTTCTAGGAATCACCATGTTTACAACGTTTAACGAAATTCACAAAGAACTCTAAAATTCTCACGCGCCTGCGGATAAATTCGAAAAACCTTCGATGATGTATGCAGGGGCACAAGTGAAATGAAAGAATGGTAAGGATCTGCATAATTTGTGTCATTTTTAGTTTTGTGGAAAAAATTTGATAGAAACAAGCCACTCTACCGTAAGACTTCCAGAAATCGTCAGGTGCTGCTGAGGAATAGGTCCAATAGTGTTTGCCATACTGACCATGCAGTTATCCATGATACATAGGCTTGTCACTGTGTTTCCGACTATGAAGCAGTGACTTCCCATATCTTGCATGACTGCAAAAACATTGATTAAGTTGACATAGACTCGGCAAGATATAACGTTTCGAAATCCTTGTGTATATCTATGCGTCCTTCGTATCTATCCTTGTGTATATCTATCCATGTATATATCCATGCGAATTAGTATATAAGCTTACATGTTATCATGTATCCATATAGGCACACATATGCCCATCTATATGTATACATGCATATCTTTATGTTTTATACATACTCTCACATTTATGCATACATACATGTATTAGGATGTCCAGAAATAAATAAGCGTTTTAAAATTTTTTTGTTTTAATGCATTTTCTGCAAAAAGAATATTCTTCATATCTTACAATACTATAAGGTGATCAAGCTCTCGGCGTTGATCAATCTTTGAGGGATGCGCCATGGATTCTACCTCATTAAGCATCGCTCGGAGGTGATTTAATGCATATCTGACCTTTACAATGGCTCGCGATGACCTATCGATGTATCGAGTCAACCTGGTATCCTCCCAGACAAGTCGAATACCAATTTGCCGACCCCGGAGGGATGGAAGGCTGAGTGAGCCACGAGCGCGGGAATCGATCTAATGTGCGTGTTTCAGACGCCTCCGACCACTGCACCACACGTTCAACTTAATATGTATACTTTTTATCTCAAAGTTTTATGTGGCAATTAAAAAATTCTCTTGGTAATATTCGAGCGGAAAACAGTCAACACTGATTGAAAAGGTATTATACAAGGGTGTTAAGCAGTTTAACAAGCAAATTTTGCGGACCGGAAAATCTCACGAATTTAAGCCATAAAGAATTGCTAAAAGTTGGAAACTTACACCTGTTTCCAGCTGCTGTCGGATCAGTGAAAGCAAAATTGCATTGGATCGGGGAGTAGTTAATCCGAACAGTGAGCTGGTTCAAAATCAGCGATATTAAAACATCTGAGAGGCCTGCGCTGCGACCCTGTTGTTCGAGTACGTCGAACACCTACAAACATTCTCAGTGGATCGGTCTTTATTTTCAACGTGGGGCATTACCTGCTAGTGTACCACCTTTTCAATAACATACCTGAAACACAGTAATAAGCTGAAATTTTTCAAATAGATGAATGTTTTCGAATAGAGTCACAAACCGAGTCCATCATCAGCCTTCGTACGAGTCTTGTAGCTGCATCAGCATTTCTTGAAATACCGGGGATCCTAGCAGTTACACTTGATGAACTGCTGTGGGCCATTGCTGCAGGAATTGTGAAACCGCTAACGTTAAAGTTGATCGTTCTTCCTGTGAAAAATTCCACTTATTTGAAAATGAATGTGGCAATCGTTTCAAATATTTCAAACTGCACTTTCTGCTTTGAATGTTCCAATTATTTTCTCATGTTCATGAAACTCAACGTTTAGTTTCCGTTTTTACCCTGCTCAGCTCCAAGAACATTAGAAGGATAAGTGATAGAGCTGTTACTAGAAATAAACCCCGGTTGCTTTTAAATCAATAGTTCCTTTCTCGTTACCCTGTCCTGGTGGCATTTGTCCACAGCCGAACACTATAGAGAAGACCGACAAGCAGATCAGTAGAAAGCTTGCCATTACTGCTCGTGAGACTGCTGAACTAGCCAATTTCGCCTGAAATAGTACACCTGGAAAGGTTTAAAATGCTGTTTAGACTTACTTTAGACCTAAATTTGTTTAGTTGGAAGGCGTATATATGGAGGTAAACATAGAAAATTTAAAAGTGACAGAGCTTTTCAACAGATGCTTACTATTTCTGCATCTTCGGAGGAATTCAATTTCTTCAACTGGAGAGGTAGGACGACCACCTACTGGTTAAGAAGTGACAGTAGAACAGTGACCTTCCGGTAGCTATCGGCCTATCAGCTCAGTGTTTCCAACCCTACTAGAGGGGGTCTAGTACCAATATTCAGACCGTCACTGTCACTGCTCTAGTCGCAGAATGTTCATTGCCGAGGATATGGCGTGCAATACCGAGAGCACGGTGGAGTCGTGCAAAGAAAGGTGATTTAGCATATCTAATCAACTTAAAAGATCCGGAAAACCACGGTTCTAAAATTTATTACTGGACGATATGAGTAGCGAACTGCAGCAAATTTTTGTTGTTGGAGAATTCTGAAGAGTAGAAAATGCAAAAAACAACTGTGTCCTACTCAGGAATGGAATAGAGACTACAATGAGCTATCATTTTCTCAGTCACCTTTTTACACGTCGTTTTCAATATGGCAGGAAGGAGGAAATAGTGAGTAGTTTTTACGCCCTTCCCACGTCGGCAAAACAACTGTCTCATAATCAGGAGGCGTCGTTATGCTGGAAAATTTGAACAACGAAATGATGGAATTGGCTTCTTTGGCAAAAGATTCAGTTTTTTTTTTACCACAGCGGGCGTCTTTGAAATAAGAAAGCATGTAAGAAGAATTAATTAAGAATAAGAAGAAAAAGAGAAGAATAAGAATAAAAAAAAGAAGAATGAGAAGAATTTCAATATCGGAACGGAATTTGTGGAATGGTCTCCTTGATGACTTCCACGTCAGAGGAGTCTTCATGAATTCCCGAAAGAAAATGGACTATTAAAACTCCACAACAATCGTTTGGTTGCTCTTTTCAAAACCTTTTCCCACTCATCACTACGCAGTGTGAGTCTTAAGATATTGTGGGTGAAAACATTTTTCTCTTAGTATAACTATACTTACAAAGGCAGAATAAGGTATTTTACTGCAGGATTTCTAGAATGTGCAGGTTGAACATGAGGATCCAGCGGTGAGTGTTAGTCCTTCCGCCTGGTCTTCATTGTTTTAGTCGAGATGGAGCGGTTCAACTACTTCATTCTCCTCTTCGGCCTTCACCCGACCTCACAGTTATCGTCTTTTTCAAACGCTTTTGGAAACTACATTTTCATCGAGAAATTGGTGCTCCTAACATTTAATGCTTCGTTGAAATGAAATAATATTGAGGATCTTCAAACTAAGTGACCCGATATAGTACTGAATTCTTCACTTTTCATAAATGCTTTATTTTGTATAATACCTTTTCTCTGGTTATTCGCATGAATTCTTCCTAAACACTCTGATTTACGATGAGTTTCTTCATAGATTGTTCAAAGCCCAGCTTTTACTGGTGTTGTCATTTGCTAGCCGTCAGTACGAGTTTTCCTGCCCGCCGGACACATCGGCGATTGAACTCAATGTTAAATTCGGAGAAAAGTTTTTTCACTTACGAAGATAATAGTACTTCCTCTTTACACCATTTCATTACATTTTCTCATATATATTTCTCTGAAATAGTCTTCCAAGCTGTTTTGTATCGTCAAAATTTCCAACTCTATTGTTCCATCTAACCACATGCACTTCCTTGTTGCGAAAACTGCAAAAGCCGAAGAATTCTTTATTGAAGTGAATCACATCTACAGACTCCTGACGCTTAGTATAGCGCATCCTGTTGACAAGCTAACACAAGGATGTTACCAAAAATGTCATAGGTTGTTAGCAATCTTGACGTTTAGTTGGGCATGAAAATGCCAACTGAAATGAGGATGCAGTACTGCCTCGTAATTTGCTACAGTGAGGAAGGATATCTGTGATTCACCACTTCTTAGTAACATTCGACAGTATGGTTTATCACCTGTATCATCTCTATTTCCGTTGATCGTGTCGAGTGACGCGAGCGGGAACCAGTAAACTTTCCATTTACCCTGTCGCGTGCAAGAGTAGCCCAATGGGTTCTGCTCGCTCTAGAGACTCATATCTTAACAGTTGCAAAAGCACAGCTGAGACAATTTTGATGTGAAAGTCACTATCCTCGCACAGGATACCAAAACACCAGCGCTCAAGCTTTTTGAGGCTTTTTGGGCAAATAATAAAAAACCTAAAATGAACAGCAGAGGGGAATGCTCAAAGATCACATGTGATCTTACCCCATACCCTCGCAACGACGATCGTTGATGTGGGAGATGCAGTCGCCAACCATATGCGACACTGAGCGGCTGCTCTTTCTCAGTGGAAGGCGCGTAGAAAAAATGGTGAGTTTTTCGAGATGTTGACCATGTAACTATCATTTAGATTCTCATCTTTCTGTATGTGTTATTAAAGCGTTTGGGGTTATAAATTGCATGTTATTATACCCTTTCAGGCTCTGGAGAAGGCGATTCTGTTGAAACGTCAGCTACGATTATGTCGTATGTGTGTTACTGTATAGAAGCAAACGTACGCTGCTTAACAACCTCGCAATTGCTGAGAAAGAAAACGACGAATCATATCTTACTTCTAGGCTTTTCGTGAAGCACTCACTCTAACCATCAAGTGGGCGGCCTTCCTGCAGTGCATTCAATATCCAACGGAATTCAGGGAAAACTCATCAAACAAAGACAAAACGAGATATTTTCACTGTTGGAGCTCGATGCAAGCTGACCACGAGAAGCAAGCGGCGGTCGTCAGCGTTTCCGCTTGTGTTCATTGTTTGAGTCATAGTGGAGCAGTTCAACTCCTTCATTCTACTCTTCACCCACACCCTCCTCCCTACACTCACTGTTAACACTTTCGGTAACCGCATTTTTGTTGAAAAATCGAAACTCATTTATTGTTTGTATATATCTTTCTACTTCTGTTCAGCAAACACAAGGTACTATTTTATTTCTTTATTTACGTACAAGCTGACGTTTCGGCAGATTTCGCCTTCCTCAGAGCTTGGAAGGGTCAACTTGACAGCAATCCACTCGGCCAAACACCTCCATAACCAAACAGGGAAAATGCCAAACCAAGATTTCAATCACATTGAACACAGCTCCGCACACTCACGGCTTTCTATGAGTCTTCCACTGAGTATGTCGCGTGAAGACCGACCGCACAGAATTCACATGGAAGCGTAATGTGCCCCTCCTATCAGAATAACAGGTTTATATACTGTCCAGTATCACGCGTGATAATGAGGCACTCTTCCCTGCGGTTCAGTTTCGGATTCCCAGAATTAATCCAGAACGCCTCGAGAGTTTTGCGCGCTTGTGTTCTCGATTCTTGTGCGAGGATCGTGACACGTGATTCAAAGTCGATGCAAGCCGATGTAGTGCTGAATTCTTTACTTTTTCTCATAATTGCTTTATATTGCACAATTTATTTTTTCTATGTACACATATATTCGTCGTCAACACGTTGACTAACCATGGCTTTCTTCATGAATTGTTCAAAAGCCCAACTTTAACTCGCGTTGTCATTTACAGGTCGAAAATGCGAGTTTTCCTGCCTACAATTAAACGAGACAACGACGAAAAGAGCCGGTGCTCAAATTAGTAGGAAACGTTTAACACTTACGGAGATAATCGTACTTCCTCTTTTACACCAGTTTATTACATTTTTTACGTCGTATTCTGTCGTTAAGGTTTCCAATTCTAACGTGTGTTGAGGAAACTACGGAAGCTGGGAAATTCTTTATGGAAGTGAATCACGATAGCGGCCTGACCACATATGTTATTGTTTGGTCGGGTGGTTGTCCATACTAGTGTGTTTAGCATCCAAGGGAAACCAGTCACCAATGGCTCTTGTCCATTGGCTATCGCT
>UYYA01000947.1:0-26848 GCA_900624975.1 Angiostrongylus costaricensis | reverse complement strand
CCATTAGGAATGGCTATTTGCCGCGCCAAGGCCAAGTTCCGTGTCTCCTCTCTCTGCTTTCTTTCCGTGCACACGTTGGTTGCTGTTCGAAACATGTTTCTTATAAGCGCCCTTTTCGTGTGCGAGGGGTGAGAGGAAGGGTAATGAACCAATACGTTTTTACTACTTGGCTTTTGGTACCACTTTGAGGGCCCTACCAATAGCACCATTTCCTCCGCCGTTCTTTAGACAACAAGAACCCAATAATGAGGTCGATGTTAATTTTCGGATGTTTACGAACGAAACTCTCAAAGTCCTTAATCACTATCGCGCGAAAACATAAAGCTCAAACCTCACTCTAGTGCAACTCTCGAGGCGTTCTGGATTAATTCTAGAAATCCGAAAATGAACCGCAGGAAGTAATGCCTCATTATCGCGTGTGATATAGGGTAGTATATAAGACTGTTATTTTGATGAGAGGGGCACATTACACTTCGATATGGATTCTGTGCGGTTGGTCTCTGCGTGACATACTTAGTGGAAACCTCATAGAAAGCGGTGAGTGTGCGAAGCTGTGTTCAATGCGATTGAAATCTTGGTTTAGCGTTTTCTCTGTTTGGTTATGGAGGCGTCTCGCCGAGTGAGTTGCTATCAACTTGACATTTCCAGGCTCTGAAGAAGGCGAAATTCGCCGAAACGTCAGCTTATTCGTGAAAGAAGAATAATAACACCTCGCGTTTGCTAAACAAAAATACGAAGAATTACTTGATCAAAGCCAAGATTAATAGAAAGTCGGTCGTGGGAGTTACTGCATAAAAACGTAGAAGAAACAAAAATAATCTTTTCAAGAAGATACTTCCTAACAAGAAACATGCATGTGTAATCTTTAATGTATCCTTGTTAAAAGAAAGAGCTACGCTGCCTCTACAAAAAATCTAAGTACCCACTAGAAAAAGGATGAAAAGGAATCTCACCCCATATTTACCCGAATAAAAGATAGAATCAGAAGAAAACGTAAAAAAAAAACCATTTTTATATCGACCACTCGGCATTTGAAGAAAAAAGTCTTCTGTTTAATATGTAACGGACAATTTGGGACAGCTTAAACTTATGTGTGACTAGACTTAGCTTAGTCTTTAAGTTTCAAGCAAATGTAATTTATAGCGTTTTTCATCGGATGTCATATAAAAGCTCATAGCGCACTTTATCAACTGGAATAAAAACCAAGACAATCTAACGATCTTTACTAAGACGGTACAGCAAAAACCATAGCGGCATCGCCCCGCGAATTTCAAATTATTGTAACAAGGATCAAATGTAACGCCAATAAACTACATAAAAACTATCGGAACGTTCAAATTTCTGTCAATATTGTTTACTTCAATAGCTCAGAATTGCAAGGTCTGGATACAGTCAGGTCATCACAAGCATTCCAGCAACAGTCAGTTTGCTGAAGATTTCCGCAACAAGTACATATATGCTGAATTTTATCTTTGTATGATCCGTCATCACATCTGCTGTGCTGATACTAGCACTTTTTGAAATCGATTCACTTTCCTCGCACTCAAAATCCACAAAGGTTTTCCAACATTTGGCGTGTTTTTCCGTTACTGCTTGAGGATTTCGTTTTATAAATTTGGTGGAATGTTGGTCTACCCAACTAGGAACGCTTTAGTTCGGCTATCTCTAACTAAAGCGTCCCTCGTTGGATTAGAGGAAGGCGTTGGGAAGAGGAAGAACCAACACCTTGCAACCTTATGGACTGCGTTATACCTTTTTATTTTTTGCCTACTATAATTTTGCGGCACGGTACTAAGCGAAATACAATTACAACGCTGCTGAGATATTTGCAAAACTCTGCACCGCAGGTGTCTGTGGTGGGGAACGAACGCGCTATACCCGCTGACGGGTGATTGCTGTGGCAAAAAGGTCGATAGAAATAGCTGAGAGACAGGCGAAACGAAGGACCCGCATGGTGTGGTGGTGGACGCGTTACTACCCGGAAAGGACAATATAGCCTTCGTTCCCCACTATAGACACCTGCGGTCCAGAGTTTTGCACATATCTCAGTAACGTTGTAGTTGTATTTCGCTTAGGAACTGCGTCAGTATGTGTAATATATATACATGTATATACACATGTATATACATTATGTGTATACATATGTACGTATATACACATATACATGTATGCATATATGTATATATAAATACCAGAAAAAGGTTATTACTGGGCAGTTCGATGAGCACAATTAGTGAAGTGAACAAGGTTTCGTAGCGCAACCCATTAAAATTTTACAGTGTTAGTTGTGCAATTGCTTGAGGGTTGTTGTGTAAGATGACTCAACTTCCTCTGCTAGCCATATTTGGATAAACACCCAGTAGTTTTAACAGGACATCATCGACTGTGTGACATCAGTTTTCTATTGTGATCGTTTGACAGTCACTGAACATCTTGTATTTTCTCGCCTTCCTTTGTCGAACAGAAGAGGGATAGTAGTAAGTAGAAGTAGTAGCCAGAGACCTTCCATAAGCGATTAAGATGGCTTATTCTCTGCTGGAATGTACAGCTTGATAAGCACTTGACTATCTAAGAAAAAGTGGAAAAGCATGTATCCGAAGGCGGTTTGAACCTTTTCTAGAAATGTAATAGAAATGGTGTTCCAATTGCGGCTGCATCAGGAACGATTTAGCTCCAGTGCAAAGTTGGAGAAAAAGAATGGCTTTTAGTGCTTACAAGAGCATCCAGGATATGGTGAACAGGAGAAACCATCTCCACTTCACCTTTCCATCCCTGCAATTGTATTCACTTTAACCTACGACTCGGAAATATGGACACTACACAGGCAGGACGTGTGACCACTCAGCGTTATCGAACGCGTTATCAAAAGGTTCATGCGTGAGCCTATATTAATTAATTTCGTTATACCCTTTTTGTTCTATTAGTCTATTGCTTATACAAAAACTAAATTACACAAGCTTAAAGTTTACTCCATGGCGATCACAAAAGTCCCATGTGGTAAACGGCAGGCGAACTTTCTGTATTGGACTAACTAACATAGATTGCTGTATCGGTCAATACAATGAACACATTGCGGTTAATTACCTGATAGAAGTGGTGATATGTGACATGGCTAGTGTAAACTGCCGCCAAGGCAATGCCTGGACAAATGGCTATGTTATCTCGAGGATAAAAAAGATAAAGCGCTCGGCGTTGATCAATCTGTCAATGCTTCATGCATACGCCATGCATCCAACTTCATCAAACATCGTTACAGGTGATTGAACGCATATCTGACTCATACAATGACTTGCGGTGGTCTACCGATGTGCCACTCCAGTGCAGCTATTCTCTCATACAGGTATGGGAGCAATTAGCCGATCTCGCAAAGATGGAAGGGTGAGCCGAGGACGCGGGATCAAACCATCAACGCACGTTGTAAAGGATCATGTAAAAAGTGTATGACGCTTCCACACGCCTTCTGAACAAGCGAAGCCTCATTGAAAAGTTCTGGAGTGGCAGGATAAGGACGAATGGAGGTTTCACCGATGCCCACTCCATGTACTCGATTATATACAAGAAACCATAAATAAAAATGACTTTGAAACTGCTTCAAAATCACGAAGAACGGTAGCATTCAGGATAGGAAAGATGGAGCTGAAGAGCGGTAAACTGCAAAATAGATGAAACGGAGGTGTTAAGGGTTTTTAATAATAGCGATTTTAGCACTTTAGGTGAAGTCAATAGTTGGGAACAATTCGTTAACAGTAAGGTGAAAGAATCACTAGGAGGATAGAGTGGCAAGGAACTAGAAACACTTAGTTTGTAGTTCTGTTCATGCTTCAGATAACGAATTTTAAGCCTTACAATAGGACCAAAAAGATAAATAAATGAAAAGAAACAAGAAAAACCTACTGAAATGATCACTTCAGTGCTTTGAAGTAAGTGAAAAAAGAAGAGATACCTTCAAATACCATCGATGGCCTTCAGGATCGCTGGGAGCTAAATTCGTTACGCCCACCATATTGCACTTCATATCGAGAGATAGGATAGGCTAAAATAGCGCTCTACAAAGTAAGAAAGACGGAGAAAAATTACAGAAACACTTTACCATGATGAACGACAATCAGATAACAGATTCTCGGTATTCTTCTCAAACGTGGACAAGCAGTTAGGATCACTGTGAAAATGAACAAAATAAGCACAACTCACGAGGCTTAAACAAACTGCTAAGTCAACTTGCGAAATCTTCACTTACACACTTTCATTGTAAAAACACCCGCATTAACTTGTATTCGTCTTATGACCTCAGATAAACAAAGTCACAGAAGGTCTTATCAGAACAAAATCTGTTAGTGACAATATATCCGAATGGTAACGAAATGAACATTTATCGATGTATACATATCCAGAGACGATAACGGAAAGTCCTCTCAGAAATTTTATGGATTTGCCAACACTTTAGTGATCGAGAAATCACCGTCACTTATCGAAAAGGACCTAAGTCGTCGGGTGTAATATGTTAATAGAACCAGAGAAAAAGAAGGGAACGACTGAGATAATAGAGAAGAGGTTCTATTCAAGAGTTACTAGTTCTTGGATAATCTATGAAGGAGTCCGAATGCTACAACAACTTGTGAACACACTCTAATGAGCGCTCATGAACTAAAAATCACAATACATCACCACAAGCAAGCATTAAGCTTTCCTCCGCAATCCACTAAACAATTTTTGAAATCTAGAAAACTCCGCGTCGTTCATGAACACATCAAATATGAGATGCGAGTCAGTGTGAGTTGGTTGAGATGCTACGAAACCTTCTCTAAAATACCGCAACTTAGTGCACGTTCATGAAATGTACGCAATTACCAGAGATTCACATAAAAGGATAGAGGATAAAGGTCTCGACGCTGATCTATCCCTGAGGAATGCGCCATGAATACAACTTCATCAAGCACTGTTGGAGGTGATTGAGTGCATATCTAGCTTTTACAATGACTCGTGGTGGTCTACCGATGTATAGAGCCAGTGCTGTTATCCTCCCAGACAAGCCTCGTACCAATTTACGGAACCCGGAGGGATGGATGGCTTCGTGGGGCTTGGACGCGGGGATCGATCCCATGTGTATTGCAGGACGCCTTCTATAACTGCGCTACAATCGCCACAAGGAAAAGCATTCCACCGTATTCGAAAACTGTATTTACCAATAATTTAGACTACATAATTGATCCGGTTGACATTGGATGGTTATACTATATTTAGAGTGAAATTAAACAAAATTTAACACACTTATATAAGTAGGCGACAGCAGGAGATGAGAACTTAAGTTGAAGCCTTCGTCGTTTGCAACCAGTAACACGTAATACCACCTGTAAATAGAATAAACAGATCCTCATACGAAGAGGAAATGAAGGTCATTTTTCTTCCTGCAGTGCTGCCTAAATTAGTCAATACGGAAACACTGCTGAATTTGGGCTCTTACAGGTCACTGTCTTCACTTCGAGCTTTTAGAAGTTCATCGTCAACCTTTTTCGCCTAAATTATTTGTCATATTCAATTATTTCAATTTTTCCACAATTCCTTACTTCACACGTTGTGTGGACACCATCACTTCTACTCGGTAGACTATTTTGCATCAGTAAACCACAAAGATCTTCAGATGTAGGAATGGACCTGGTTGCCACTTAAACAATCGTCATAAATACCTTTTCATGATAGTCAATTGAATTCTCCTGGGATAACCCTAATGACGACGAGACATTTGCAAAACTCTAAACCGCTTGTGGGGCGTGTGTAGCGCAGTGGTCGAAGTCGCCCTGCATCCGGGGTAGGCAAATTGAGACCAGACTTGTCCAGGAGGATAACACAGAACTCGATACATCGATAGGCCACAGCGATTCATGGTAGAGGCCAGCTACGAATTCAATCACCTCTAATGATGCTTAATGAAGTCGAATTCATGACGCTTCCCCTCAGAGATTGATCAATGCCGAGAGGTATATCCTTTTTATCCGGACTGCTGGTCTCCGCCGTAGAGACCGAACACGCTATTATCCTCCGCGAGAGCAAACGTGTTAACCGCCACACCATGCGAGTCATTCGCTTCGTCTTTCTCTTAGTCGTGTTATTAATGATTGCTATCAGCAATCACCCATCAACGAGGTTGATCTGAGGAGTATAAACCGGCATTGAACCCATTTAAGTTTTAACTGCGGTACATTATGTGAAATAACAAGGCTGAGAGAAAAACGAAACAAAGCACTCGCATGGTGTGGTGTGGTGGAGAACGCCTTAACCCCCGAAAAGGATAACAACTAGTTCAAACCCCACCACATACACAATTGGTCCGTTTTGCAAATGTTTCAGCAGCATTATGGTTATATTTCACATACTACTCTGCATTAAAAAAATAAGCAGTAAATAAAAAGTGGCGACATTGTGATTTATATCACAGCCTTCCAGGATAGCTGTGACAAAGGCTTCCCAATACTTCACCCCAGAAAGTCGCCCGGTTTTCTAGAACGAAAGAAACTTTTCCAAGGAAAATGTGGTGCGAATTCCCGATAGCAGATGCATGGGAGGTATGCTTGGCTTGGAGTGTAACGACAACATCTATAATCAATGTATTTCCCATGCAATCATCAAAATTAAATAGTGAAAAAGAAAGACGCAATCAAATTCCCATACATCGCAAAAAGAAAGGGAAAACTGTCGAAATGACGTAAAATTTTCAAACTTACTCTATCGATCCGTTGTATAAGTTTTTCCACACCTTCGGAGGTCCGGCATGATATCTTTATAGCATCGGAATTTGAAGTAATCGGGGTCCCATACACGTCGACCCAAAAACGAAAAAAACACTAAAATTGCTTTTATGCTCAACGAGGAAAGCGAGTATTTGACTGCGTTATCTGTTATTGTACTTATGCAGACTTTTGCACTTACTTTGTTATCGGCCACGATTATGTCGTTGATACGATCATGTGGCAAGCCGATAGCTTCAAGGGTTTTGTAGACGTCCTCGCTTTGAGCTGGCCAGTCCGGATTCGACAGATCACGAATGTGAATTATAACATCCTAAGAAAACTAAAAGTTATTTACTAAACAGCCATACTAAGGTCAAACATACTGCTAGTTTCACATGGGATAGTGTTGCATGGAATGCTGCCAGCAGATGCATTGGCAGCTCGCTCAAAAAGCCGATAGTGTCAGCAAAGACGACCTTACGACCCGATGGAAGCCTAAAGCATTTTGAATAATAAGTCACATTCACTCACTATTATTATGCTAGGAGCATTTAGTTTATAGAAAACTAAAAGAGAAAAAAAGATGGCCCACGTGTTTCCAACCTGTTTGAGATCAACCATCATCAAAATCTAAAAGAAAGGAGATATTTGTAGATATCTGGATACTTGAATGACCCGTCTTCACTGGTTGTGCGGGTCCCAGCATAAGTTCCACTTTTGCGGAGTTTTGCTGGTTCAGCTGTAGTGATTTCCTAAAGTCCCGAAGTCAGCGTAGCCAAAATCTGTTCCAGGTCGTCACCAGCATAGGGTCAAAGGTAGATTTGTTACCGTGCGACTAGTTTGATACCAGAACGGTGGGAGATTATGGTATTGATTTACCCTTAGCTGGCTCCTGATATATTCAAGTTATGATGAGGCAGTAAATCGTTTGGAGGGAAATCCATGGATATAAAAAATCAATACGCGCAACATTCAAAATATAAGAGCCACGAAATAAGAGAACGAAATAAAAATTGTATAACCTCGCTGCATGCCTCGTGGTGTCGAGGGTTGCGAAAAGACGATCCTCAGGCAGTAAGCCAACGGCACCAGTGAGACATTTTACAAGACTAGTTTTTCCCGCATTCGTATACCTCGAAACGTAAAAGATTAAATTTGCTTTAACCGACATTTGTAGCTTTCTACTCGGTGAAGACTTAAACAGAACTGGCACGTTTAAGTGGTTTCGGAATGTAAAGAAGAGAGAAAAAAAAATGCCGAAATAGTACGTGTTTTAAAATTAAAACTTTGATTAAAAGAGAAGCTAAAAAGTATAAAGAATAGAGTTTTTGGTGCTAATCTATCTCCGAGGGATGTGCCTGCATTCGAATTCATTTAGCATCGCTGGAGGTGATAGAATACATATCTGGCCTTTACAATGACTGGCGGTGGCCTATCGATGTACCAGTGCTGCCACCTTCCCAGAGAAGTATGGTGTCAATTTGCCGACTCCGGAGGGATTGGAGGGCTTGGTGGGCCTGACGTAAGTGGATCGAATTGCATGTGTATTGCAGGTGGTTCTGACCACTGCGTTAGACGCACTCTCAGAAAACCAGTTAGACAGATCAAATGTCCAAGTAATA
This sequence comes from Angiostrongylus costaricensis, assembly GCA_900624975.1. Taxonomy (NCBI): domain Eukaryota; kingdom Metazoa; phylum Nematoda; class Chromadorea; order Rhabditida; family Metastrongylidae; genus Angiostrongylus; species Angiostrongylus costaricensis. The sequence goes on along the minus strand of UYYA01000947.1, from coordinate 18,501 downwards.
AAACACTCTTGTAAGGAACAATGTATGTTGTGTTCCCACTGTTGGAAACTGCCTGATCTTTCATGGAAACCTACTGAAGCAGAAACATTTCGCTTTGAACTTCAGGTATGCTTGGTTACACTATCTTATCTATAATGCAATATGTTCAATACAATAATGTACGACTATAGGTAAGTGAAAAAAGTAAATGATCACCCTACAACAGCAACCATTGCTGCTCCTTGGGTTTCTTCTCTAGCCCTTTCCACATTCTTTTCGACCAGATGTCTCAATTTTTTGCGTAGACTCTGTTCTCGCAATCGCAATACCTCGAACTCGTCTACACTAGACAGTGTAAAGACATCAAATAATTTATTACCAGTGCACATGAAAAAGTCACTAATCTAGTTTACCAGCAGAATGATTGGAAGACATTCTAAAATTGAGAAAAACAACGAGAAACTTACTTGGCATGCTCTGGGTGCCGTACAACATGTAACTCGGAAGGATTAAAACGATATTTATTGAGATAATGCAGACGGTTCCTTGAATAAAAATTTCATAACAATGATGCTGAGATGTTTGTAAAATTCCGTACCGCGGTGTCTGCGGTGAGGGACGAACGCGCTATTACCCTTTCCGGGGACTAACGTGTTCACCACCACACCATGCTAGTCGTTCGCTTCGCCTATCAGCTACTGAGGAGCTACTGAGCTATAGTTGGAATCACGATGTTAACTTTTGGACATAAATAACGAATATATATATATATATATACAATGGCAAAGCTTAGAGAAACCTGATAAATAGAAAATAATTAAAAGGTATAACGAATCGCTTTTCAAGGAAAACACGGCAGCAATCCTAGTAGGGATCAAATCTTATGGAATCAAATGGAATTACGCCTACCGGATGTATGGAATTTCTGCAAGTTGAATCTGAAGGTGTGCTTCAAGAGTATACGCATAGTGTTTGAATATCGAGAGAACTATATTGTATCGGTCATATACCGGAACGCGGAAAATATCGAAGAGTTCGTGCTAAAGAGGTGGTTTCAACAGTGGATGTAATCTATGAACATACCAAAAAAGGAAGTGTAATACGTTTCATTAACACACAGGACCCCTTCAAACCACAACGAGTTACCTAATGCCAGATAAGTGATAATGAAATATCCAAAGCGTTAGTTTAAAAATTCGACACCTTTACAATCAATAGATACTTACTTACACGGATATTTAGAGGGCCCGTCTCCAAGGGTTGTGCGCGCCCCAGCATAATTTCCACTCTTGGAAGTTCTGCTGGTTTAGCCATTGTGGCTCCCAGAAGGTCCGAGGTCAGCCTAGACAAAATCTGCTCCAGGTCGTCACCACCACAGGCAGTCGCAGCCCTTGTGGATCAGAGAGAGATTTACCACCACGTGAACAGTTTGATACCACAACGATGGTGCCTTCGGGCATTGGTTTACTCTTGGGTGGGCTTCCTAATTGAAACACCGGACTCCTTCTCAGCATGACAGACCTCACTGAAGAGATGAATCCTCCCACAGGACGTTGCAGCCCGACACCAAAGAACATCTACTAGCCACGATGAAGCGGTAAACCGTTGGCAGGTATAATCAACAGATAAGTGAAAGAAAGTAGAGAAGATAAATAACTTAATGGTTCAAAATCGTTAACCTGCTGAAGAGGCGACAGCATGTCCACGTTTACCATAAGAGCGGTGACTCGTGACTGTTGCTTTATTGTCATCAGCGCTTCGATCTGGCCACTACCCCACACAGTCTTGCGTTTTGTGTTATACTCCACACCCAAAACAGCCGATCTGAATAGAGAAAGGCTTACGTCAGAAGGAGTTCTGAGACAATAACTAATACATGCTAGATCGAATAGTTAATATGAAAACTTATAATGTCAAAGAGAGAAATTCTTGTTCGAATTTCGCAAACTTAAACAGATGGAAGACCAAGAAAAATGAAAACTAAAAACAAATCTTCGATGATAATAATTAGACAAATTTTGTAGGTTGGATTTCCGATATTTACTATACGAGACATTACGAGATACCGAAAATAATTTCTACTTGGAATTCAACTCTAAAAATTCCAATCCGATGATGAAACAATGGCCATACGCTTTGTACCAACAGAGAATAGCCGCTTTTCATTTTAAAACGATAAAGTGCTTACTGAACAACACGAAAACCGGGCAACGTATTCACAAGAGCAACAGCTTCGTTGAGCTGTCGTTGTGGGTCCTTGAGAACCGAGGCAGACGATGCTCCCCATCGCACCTCAACGAGGCTAATTAGGTGAAAACAATGTAGGATTCTGCTTTGGCTACATTTAGAAAGTCAAATTAGGCCGTCGTTACAAGTTCTTGGTTGCTCGATTCTAGATCAGAGGCGTTTAAAACAATTGCGAAACGAGAGAAAAGTTTTGGGAAGAATGGACTCCAACTCTAATATGCTATGAAATTTTTCCAGCTCGTGTATACTTATTCCCTCGAAAGCGAACAACAACGCCGAAGTTGACTATGGAATTTACCTTAGGATGAACCACCAAGAAATCGTGGGCGATCACGGACTTCACACATTTCCAGCGCTCTGGTATCCTTTCCGCAGCCGAAAACGCCTCAGTAAAAAGATCACTGTACCTTGAAATACATCGATTTACGAGATTTGCGAGTAATAAAGTCTAACGAAACTAAGTAATACATCTACATAAGTGTATCAAAGAGATCTCTACCGAAAACACTGAATAATTTAATCAAGTACCTTTCAACAGTGGACAGATCTGAAGCGTCGCATAGAGATCGCCTTGTCCTCCAACATAGTGGAAGAAAACGTCTCAGCATGATGCAGCATCGAAGACAAGACCACGTTATAATCCGTTACACGCCGATCTATTCACTCACTCATACATGTTCGTCCAAATCAATCAATGTGAATCGATACTCCCGACAGGGCCATTCAACCGTAAAGAGGTTCTCCTTGCATTCTTTATATTACGACTATTTATACAAAATAGATCTAGATGATGAGACATGATGCAAATCCTTTCCTGGATGAGTTTGTCCATCCATAAACCAGCAATGTTTCTGGTGAGCAGAGTACAAAAATAAAACAGATGAAGAAAATTCTGCGTTCCGCACGAGTCCAGTTTCGAATTATTGCCTTGCGTGCCGATACAACCATATAAAAACTGTTGTTGCTCACAAGTAAAGTATAACTCATACGTGCAGAGCAAATCGCCGACATGGGTTGATTTTAATTCACATGCGAGGCGAAAAATTGGCTACGGGACATCGTTTTTAAGGGTAGTGTCAAAGGACATTAAGGGATCGTTTAAGGTCGGAATCAAGTAACGAACGTTTAGAAACGATTGTGGGGACATAATGGAATATAAATTAAATTTTCACGAAATAAGGAAGAAAAGGAACAAAGTATGCACAGCGATAGGCTTCAGAAAAGATAAACTTAGTATCTATGGGTATCTGCTCCCTGAGGAATATAAGAGAACAATATAGCAAATCTAAAACACTTTGTCCCCTTATTACGCTTATGATTATGTGTCTGGAAAACAAAGTCTTTACAGAACTATATGTGACCCTTCTACATAGACTGTGTTAACGAGTATGAAAGGTTCCCAATTACAAAGAAGAACCTAACGGATGAAATAAAGACGACTTTCTGAAGAAACGTTCCTACGTACAGTTATGATAAAACAGGAAAAGAGCATCCGCAATGGCATAGCACAGATTTACTAACCAAACTAATTTTCAAGCGAACAGTGAGTGCAAAGAGAGTGAGGAAAGTAAGTGAAGAGGGTTGGACCACGCTGACCTTCTCTGATATAAGATCGAGAATGTGAGTACATACAATTCGAGAAGGTTAACATTACATAAAGAAATAGTGTAGTCTTGCCATCTAGTGCTGAAGAGAACCACTTAATAAGTGAACGGAAAACAGAGAATTTTAGCTTAGCTATTCTTGCCACTATACAATTTCTCGATGATATCCGGCATCTTTGACAGATCGATTTTGGACTTCTTGCCCAAAGGGCGAGATGTCGTTGCCTTCTGATCACGAGTGTCCGGCAAATTCTTAAACAAACACCATCAGTGAAAATTTTCACGAGTACTGCTAGGTTTAAATTTACACGGCTTTAAAAGTATATTTTTGTTTTTATAAATATATTTGCATTCTATTTATAAAATACTTGTTTTTTTTTAAAAAACCTGAGGCGGAGATCCAAGATAAGAGTCGAGACTGGAGGCTGGTAAAGGCCTTTTCTGTGGAGCAAATCTTTGCTGCTGTTGCTTGGGGAATTGCGAAATGGTAATTGGAGAACGAACTCCGTTTCGATCAGAATCCTGGAAAAGAATGAAATTAACTTGTTCGGGTGTTCGTGTAACACTATCTACCAGATATCGAATAGCAAAACAATTTTCAGCTGCGGACCACCGACTCGGATCAACGGCACTGACGAAGATGAAAACGTCGAAACGTTAACCGAATAAATCTGTTTATCAACCTTGTGCAAAATCAACAATTTAAATATATGTTGATTAAGGTACACGATTTTAAAAAGTCAACACTACGATTTTAGGTTCAAGGCAAAGTGTGAGGTTCATCACCCACTAATTCAGTTTTTTCTGTCATTTGCACACACATGTAGTAGCAGCTCATAAAATCTGTAAAGGCCTTTTACTAACAATGAGCGCTGAAACTACCCCGTATGGATGTGGGAGTCACTCGTATACAACTTCATCGAAACATAAATAAAAAAAGATTAAGTTCTTAGCGTTGATCAATTTCTTAGGGATGCGCCATGAATTCGACTTCATTAAGTATCGTTGGAGGTTATTGAATGAATATCTGGCCTTTACAATGACTCGCGATGGCCTACCGATGTATCGAGCCAGTGCTGTTATCCTCCCAGACAAGTCTGGTACCAATTTGCGGAGCCTGGAGGAATGGAAGGCTTCGTAGGCCTTGGACGCGGGGATCGATCCCATGCATGCTGCAGGGCGCCTCCGACCACTGCACCACACGCGCCCAATAAACAAATAAAGACATAAAACACATCACATCGAAACATAAACAAATAAAAACTGGAAGTTTCACTAAGAGTTTCAATCAAACCTCGTATGCTGGTGATGCAAATGCCCGATCGCTTTCGCGCTCCATAAACCTTTTGTGTTTATCGCTCACCTTCTCGAGAAACATACCTACTAAAAGGCACAAATTATAGTGCAAAACTACGAAGCGTAACTTGTCTGTTTACATACGGAAAAGTACAGCCAACTTACATCTGGAGGAATGTGCTTTTGAGAAGACCAGATGATTATGGTTCCCTGTTGACAAACCACTGGATATAATAAATATTTTCTAAAAGTGATTCAAACAAGCTGATTCAATAGCCAGAACTGTAGCAAATCTGTAGTACTTCTACGATAATCTTTTCAGAAATGGTTAAAACCGTCTACCTTCTTTTCCGTTATTGGGACTGTACGCTTAACCACAGGTGGATTCGAAAAAAGAACTTGGCTGTAGTCGACTGAGGTTTCCATCTTAGTGGTCTGAGTAGACAAAATACCAATGTGCAGCTCTGTGATTTCACCTCCAAGATGAACTTACTCGTAAAGAAAACGCGCTTTTTGTGCTGCACGGAGATTCCTCTGGTGAATGAACAGAGTCGCACCGATTCCTTATCAATATAACATTGGCAAACACATGTACACAGAATAAGAGAATAAAGTAAATATATAGGAAATAGCAAAGATATCATCTAAAAGAAAGACAAAGTCTACCTCGGCGCGAGACTTTCCATCTCTTTGTTAATTCGGTCGAGAACACCAGTATCACTCATCATCATTCCTGGCTCAAGGGGCTTCACCATAATTTTCTTTACCTCATCACGACGACGAACTGTAGCAGAAGTAGGGATCGACTGAACCGAGAATTGTTAGCGTCTTTCAAATAAATGATGTTGGAGAGATAAATGAGAGAAGAAGAAATAAAATAAAACCATGAATTGACTGCTTTAGGTTTTTACTTAGGACTGATTGCCTAAAGCAACATAAATAAGTATATGAGCACACCTTTTTGCTATCAGTCACACACCGACTAGTCCGGACTTCCTCTTTAGGCTTTTGTGTGCGTTCTTCATCCTCTATAGAGACGAAATCCCTGTCGTTCTGCAGTGAACCTGGTAATGACCTATTCAATGGTTCCGCTACTTTTTCGCCCGAAGATGACTTTCGCAATGAAGTCACTTCAACCTTGTTAAATCTCCCTCTATTCTCTTGCGTCTGCAAACCATGTCTGTTGACAACCTCGTCATCGCTGTGATTTCTTGATGTGTGCTGAACATCGCTTGAGGAAGAGTCACCGGCGGAATTCACACTCTGCCCATCCACCTCATCGCTACTCTTCACCGTCTCATGTCCATCATCAACATAGTTTGTCATCTGCCTAAAGCTTTCTTCTAGTTTTCTCAACTCCTCGTCCTTACATTCTCTTTCCTCTTTCTTTCTTTGCAGCTTCTCCTCCTCCATTCGACGCTTTTCCTCCTCTTTTTTCTTTTCTTCGTAGCGTTCCTTTTCCTGACGCTTCTTCTTGTCCTCGTCCTCTTTTCTCCTCATGGCCTCAGCGCGACGCTGATGCTCATATTGTCGCTTTGCTTCAAGCTGCTGCTCTTTCTTCTTCTTCAATAGCTCTTTCTCACCCTTTTCGTCGGTCCTTTTCTTCTCTGCGTCGTCAGAAACTCTGCGTTCTCCACCATGCTCTCTCTTTCTCTCTTTTTCTCGCGACTCTCCTTTCTCCTCGTCATCTCTTCGATAGGTTTTTGACTCTGTTAACTTCCGATCTGGACTCACTCGATGGAACCGCTCCTTATCACGACGTGTCTCACGATCGCGTCTAAAATGAACACCATCGCTTTCAACTCTTAAAATTTGAAAAGCTTTTCTCTAAGCAAATAAAAATAAAGTGTGGGCTTTGTTTCACTTCATTTCTATAACCCTCCAACGTGAACATTTACTGAGCGAAAAGTGAAACAAATTACAGATGCAAAATGTAAGTAAAATATAAATAAATAACTTGTTACAGAGCGCTTTGCCCTTCACAACATTGTGTTAAACGCTGAGACTATACGTCTCGAAGCCAAATTTTGTGCGCTAGCCGTGTGAAACTACGTCGACCTTTTTGCCTCGCATGATGTAGAACATATTTAGCCCATTACGATTACTCTACCAACCAACAAGTCAAATTATCTACTTTGTTCAAATTTTGCCCCGTATTTTGGTGTTTTCATGTATTTTTATGCATCTTCCACAATCTTTCATATGATTTCCCATCTTTATGCAATCCAAGTATCAACAATAGTTTCGCCGTAAAGGAATCAACTAGGACGAAAAAGTTTTAACAACTTTCTATGTGAAGGGAATAATCTTTTTCAGCCTTTCAGCATAAGATGGGAAGGATATAAGCCACATTTGAGTCCCAAATGCGGCATTTGTAAGCAAGAGACCACCATCGCCCTTCTCTGAAAGGGCGAAAAAAAGGGCAAAATATTTAGTGATGAAAACCATGTTCTTAACTAATGAAAAGCGTGAAAAACATTGAAAATAGGCATGTCATAAGTAACTTGACTACTGTAAAACAACCGTTGTCGTTTTATTCGATCTTTGTCCCGTTGTCGTGCTCTTTCCATCTCTTTTTCGCGACGGCGACGCTCTTCTTCCTTTCTGTTCACTCGCTCATGATGAGTAGGTGATGATTCTCGAGAAGAAGGAGCGCTGCGACCTTCGTCAAACAACGCAGCGAAGCAACTGAAACGCGCTTTTTTCAGTACAGGAAAACAGTAACAACAATTTGTGCCAGTGTTTTTCACTTTTCACATTGAATATCGCGACGATGGAAACTACCTACCGCTCATCAGCTCGTGAAAAGCGACTTCTCGAAACAAGTGGAGGGGATACTCGTGGCACATTTCTTGCCTCGTGAATTACAGCATCAGGTAAGTCTGTTCGATCCACTGTTGACTTCTGTAATTTAGAGCTTACGGGCTAGAAAGTTGGAAAAGAAAAAATTCTATGGCATATTGACCCACAAATTTAATTTGAACAAAAAGTCATATTGGAAAACGTTTACATTTATGTAATTTTACCAAAATATGCCGCAGCCATATGCATATAGTTTGGCTTTGAAGTGCTCAATATGGCAATCCTCACCCTAACTCGAGTATCCTTTCTCGGAGGGTTGCGATTAAATTCTCTCAGACGGTCTGCGACTTTCCTTTCGCAGGGTTTATCCCTCCTGAACTCAAAATTACGTCTTATCACTGCTTGTAGATAACAAACTACTGATAGTTCTTGCATAACATTGCGTATATGGGAGAAAACCATAAAGAATAACGGTTTTACCCAGAATCAAAACATGATCGTCTAGGTTGTTCTTTTCCAGAATGCTCGCGACCAATGAGAATTTCAAACTCGTCAGATCTCGCGTCTGTTGAGACAAATGGAACAGGCTTTTGAGAGTTTTCCAGCTAAAAATATTATGAAAGATCAAACGACATTCGACAAGGAAAATTTACTCGTAATAAGTGAAAAATCCAACATGCAAACTCTCATCGCTGATGAGTTGGCCCTCATCACGCGAGCGACTATTGCTGCTGTGAGCTTCAGCGAGTGGTAGATTAGCACAAAGATTGATGTCGAGTGGAGAGGGTGGTTCGTTAAACATCTCTTGCGTTCCCTAAGTGTGGAACAATAACACAAGCTAAAAAGTCTTGAAGTAATGGAGCCAGAAACATGGCATTCATTATTCAATCCCAATAAATCTAAAGAAGCAATCAAAATTTCAGACATTTCCAATCCAAGGCATTTAAACCTAGAAGATATTTCGATGACGAACCTCTTGAACTAATGCATTCTCATTAGAATGAGCAGGTGGGAACTGATTGCACATGTTACCACCAAAGTTAGAAAATCCATCGTTATCGTCACAGAATGGAAACACCTGTATGTGTAGATTGCTGTACACTGTAAAAACACTGACGACTATGATAATTAGAAAACGACCTCATCGAGATTTCCGTTAATAAGTCGATCTAGACGATCTAGACATTGCATAGCAGAATCGTCGATATTTGACAACAAGGATGTCTGCTAAATTAAGACATATTATTAAATCTAGAACTTCTTCCTTAAATTTGCAAAAAAAAATCAGTTTATTTCCGCGTATTTCCATTTCTTTACATTAGCCTCACATATCTAGTTTTGGTCTTAGGAACCAGAAAGTTAAAAAGAATGCGGAAAAGTGGACACGCTAACCGACGTGTTACTGACCATCCCATTTGCATCCAAATCCACCAGGACACCATTTGAAACGATTAATGACTGAGCAGTGTGCGCCACGAGTTCGTCACGACGATGAGGAACAGCAGCCTTGCGTTTGTGAGCACCTGGGTAAACTCAGTTTAAGATTGTGCACAAAGACATTCCAAACCTACTATAATGCTGAGATATTTGCAAAACTCCGGACCGCAGGTGTCTGCGGTGGGGAACGAACGCGCTATTGACCTTTCCGGGGAGTAACGCCTTCACCACCACACCATGCGGGTCCTTCGTTTCGCCTGTCTCTCAGATAGTTCTATCCATTTTTTTTTTACTAGCTAGGACAATAGCGCATTCGTTTCCCACCGCAGACACCTGCGGTCCGGAGTTTTCCAAATATCTCAGTATTGTAGTAGCTATGTTTCGCAAATACCCTGCCGTTAAAAAGAATAGGCATTAAATAAAAAAGTTAAATCCCGCTGACGAGTGATTGCTGATGGCAAAAGATCGATAGAACTAGCTGAGCGACAAGCGAAACGAAGGACCCGCGTGGTTTGGTGGTGAACGCGCTACTCCCCGGAAAGGACAATAGCGCATTCGTTCCCCACCGCATACACTTGCGGTCCGGAGTTTTGCAAATATCTCAGCATCATTGAAAAAGGTTAAAACTGTGATTCCAAACCTAATAAAAAATTGAACGAACCACTTTCATAGGAAAATGATGGACTTCGCTGTGATTGCGCAGCAACTTCCGATTCACCAACTTCTGCCCTAAGATTTTAGAATAATCAATTTTAGATATAGCGAGCATGTTAGTAAATTTGGACTTGTTTAAAATGACTGTTTAGATCCTCCAAACGGTTTACCGCCTCATGACGGTTGGGAAGTGTGTTTAGGTGTCGGACTACGATGCACAGCGGAAAAAGGAATATGGTACAAGAATTTTAGCCTTATCATGGTTGGGAAGTGTTCCTGGGTGACTGACTGCGATGCACAGAGGGGGATTCATCCCCTAGCAGGGTCACCCAAGCTGAGAAGAGAACAAGTCCGGTATTTCCATTAAGAAGCTCAGTTAAGAGTAAACCAATACCAATACCAGGATCCACCGCCGTCATGCTATCAAACTAGTCGCATGGCGGCAAATCTACCTCTAACCCACAAAGGCGCTACTGTCTCTGTTAATGACGACCTGGGGCAAACCCTGGTTAGGGTGACCTTAGGACTCCAGGGAACCACGATAGTTAAACCAATAAAACTCCAAAAAAATGAAAATTAAACTGGGGCCCGCCCAAAGTGTTTAGGTAGCTGGAGCGGGCAGCGCAGTGGTAGTAGCGCCGATCACTACCAACATGGTGCAAGTTCGACCCCAATCGTGATCACCGAGCCTCTCATCTCTCCGAAGTCGGAAAATTGGTACTAGTTTTCTGGGAAAGGTTCGCTCTGCGCAATCCAAGTGGCAACGCTTTAGCCCGGCTATCTCAGTACCTCACGAAAATCGACCTGATCGGAATGTGATGACAATAATGAAGAAAGTAAAGCTTCAAGCGGTAACCTAATACACACGCAGAAGATTGTGAGATCTCTGTGGATGGCAGATGCGGAAAAACGAATCGAATGCAGAAAGTGCTGAGATCCGCACATTAGACGTGACAGACAGATCATTTTTTAAAAAGTAAAAAAAATCAGCCTACATATAGATTACGTATCAAAAGAACTAACGCGGAACAACGGGCGGTAGCTACGTCAAGTTCATGACCAGCAACTGATGTTGCGCTACTTTTTGCATTGATGCCGTAGTCAAACAGCTTCCGCTCCTCATCATTGACATTCGACTGTCCTCGCGTTAACAACTGACCAATTTCGTAAGGAGGCGTGTTTTGCGACGATACCTCCTAAAATATATCAGAAATATAACGTTTTTGAAAAGAAACAGAGCATTAGTTACGGTAGCCGACGATCCGTTTGCAAAAAAACATCGAAGCGCTAATGTTTCTTGAACAGGATATTTCAAAGTGGACTACGACAGTATCAACAATGGATTTGGTAAAAACAAAGACTTGTAGTAGAGCCAGGTGTAAACAAAGCAGTACTTTCGAAGTAAGCCAATTAAACTAAAACATCGAAAAATCCGGCAAACAGATGTTATGATAAGAAAGTGAACAGACCTTTCGGTATTGATCAATTGATGAAGGATGTGCCATGCATTCTACCTCATTAAGCACCGTTTGGAGGTGAACCAATGCATATCTGGCATTTACAATGACTCAAGGTGACCTACCGATGTATCGAGCCAGTCCTTCTATCCTCCCAGACAACTCTTGTACCAATTTTCCGACCTAGGAGGGATAGAAGACTTGGTGAGCCTGGGGCGCTGGGATCGATCCCATGTGTGTGCTGCAGGCCCTCTCCGACCACTGCTCCGTACGAGCCCAGGTGTCATGTTAGGAGAAGAAATAGCAAACAGATCGTCGTTATGAGGCCAACTTTGCCCTTTTTCACAACAACAACAACAAAACAACAGCAACAAGAGAACGATTCTTGATCGAGTAGCAATATGTAAATAAAAGCATATGTGGATAAAACTGGAATTTGTAAAAGAAAAGCTGAACAAGGATGAAGAATCAAAACATCAACATATGCCAATCAAAGAAAGGTTGCGTTGACTTCCTGAGAGTCAAAAAATGGAACTGATTAAACATCTCTTTTCCTAGTCGCCGTCACAGTGAAGTATATTGACCGAAGAATCCCAAATAAAACAACAGCAAAAAATGTTCAAATATTAAAGAAAAAAACAACCGATAAAGATTTGAACTCACATGAGCAGTAGTTACAGAAGGATTTTGAAATGTAGGCTGATCAGTTCTATAAGGCGACATAACAGACGTACATGAAGCGTGAGGCTAAAAAAACGGGGTAAAAGTGAGAACTCAACACTTCACATTCTCGTTAACAGCTGCATAAACTCTGTTAATGGCCAAATAACCACCAATGAATCCTCCTGGACCAGGCGCGTGTGGCCCAGTGGTTGGAGGCGCCCTGCAACATACACATGGAATCGATCCCCGCGCCCATGGGCCACCGAGCCTTCCATCCCTCCGTGGTCGGCAAATTGGTAGGGACTCGTCTGGGAAGGATAGCAACACTGGTTCGCTACATAGCTAGGCAACCGCGAGTCATTATAGATGGCATATGCATTCAGTCACCTCCAACGGTGCTTACTGAAGTCGAATGCATGGCGCATCCCTCAGGGATTGATCAACTTCGAGAGCCTTATCCTCTATCCTTTATTCTAAATTCTCCAACAACACCAATCACATAAAACTATCCGGTGGGTTCCATTCAATCGAGGGAAGGCCACGAAAAGCGCTACATACCCCGCATGACGGCCTCCATGTCTCTCATTTTTGGCGAAAAATCTTTTTTTGTTTTTTGATGAAGACGCTACATCGAAAAGACGAACAATTGTGGACCATCGACTCGGATCACTGGCTCTAGTGAAGAGGAAGACGTCAGAATATTAACCGAATAAACAATTTTATCTACCTCGTGTTAGCTTAACAATCTGAGGTAATCATAGTTAGTTCACTAGTCTCTGCCGTGATCAGAATTTACTTGTGGCTGGCCTTTCGGACGGAAATGTCAAACCTTCCATGGGAAAAAAATGGTTGAGATTGATCGTCCTTGCCGTTCACCGAAGTTATTTTTTCAGTAACACCTTTCAGGTAGTATTTAGCGATAAAATGTAGCACATTTTACCTATGTCACTACAAAGTTCTGCTTAATTTAAGGATGCAAAGTAAGGAATACATGAGAGAAACAGTACTTGTGACTGATACTCATGGTTGAGCTCTCCTTGGCTGACGAAATGTTGTCCTCCAATCATTTCGTTATTATCAGATACGCAAGCATTATGGAACTGTTGAGGGTAGTCAGGTTCCTTAGCATTCTGTGACTCACTGTGAAAAAAAAAATAAAATTAGTTAAGTTCTAAGCAATGGACACCAAAAAAAAATACTTCATGGTTGTTTTACTAAAACAAACGAGTAATCATTAAGGGTCGGATGCTACATAAGTTAATGATACAATCATAAACCCTATATTAAAATCTATTAAGAAGATTATTTCACATGGTCGTGAGGTTGCGTATAGCGCAGTGGTCGGAGGCACCCTAAAAAACACATGCGATCGATCCTCACACTCCAGGCCTCAAACCCTCCATCACCCGGGGGCGAGAAAGTTGGTGTCCCAGACTTGTCTGGGAGGATAGCAGCACTGGCTCGATACATCGGTAAGCCACTGCGAGTTATTGTAAAGGCCAGATATGCAATCAGTCACCTTCAACGATACTTAAAAAAGTAGAATGCGTGGCACATCCCTAAAGGATTGATCAACCGCGAGAGCTTTATCCTTTATCCTTTTAAGTTCGTTTCATTTTCTATCGTTTTCACTAAACCAACAATGTGCTCCAAATACACAGCGATCCCTGGGCCTCGTGAATGCGTATATTTATAACAGAAACACCTCGATAGGTTCTTTACCAAACTTAAACGAGTTAATTTCCCATAACGAACGGTGGCACGTGAAGGAAGCGTTAATATTCAGAAAAAAAATTTTCAAAGAATTCGATTGAGGTAAATCATTGCACATGTCGCTTGCCGATCATATAAATATATGAAGAAAGGTAAGTTTATGAGTTTACCAATGGGCAATCTGACTATAAGTATCTGACTGGAAGTTGGCGGATCGAACCGAATCGGTGCTAACTGCTTGGCGAGTTTGAATTGACTTCCTGAATGACCTTTTGCCGTAGAGTTTCATCTGGTTGTCGCTGAAAAAAGAAGTTTACTGAGAATTCAGTGTTTCAACGGTACGTAGTTTCGCCACCAGGACTATAACTGTAATTAAGAAAGTGCCCCAACGACAACGGTTGAGGTCCGTAAGTGTTCATATTTAATACATTGGAGACGACACGAGTAATACTAGAATTTATTCCATTTTTAGCTGTTTATTTAGAATAACAGAATTCTTTGCCAGATTTTTCAAAATTATTCGTTAACCTCTCCAGAATAAACGCTTTTCGTCATGTTTCTGGTGAGAAGAGTACTTGAACAATTGGGCAGCCCGTCCTCACCAGCTGTGCGGACCCTAGCACAACCACCATTTCTCGGAGTTTTGCTGGTTTAGCCACTGCGTTTCTCTGGGGTCTCGAGTTCACCTTAGCCAAAATCTGCCCCAGGTCGTGTCACCACAGGCAGTCGCCGCCCTTGTGGATTGGAGAGAGATTTGCCACCGTGCGACTAGTTTGGTACCAGCACGGTGGTGGTTCCTGGTATTGGTTTACTCCTAGCTGGGCTTCCTGATGGAAGCGCCGGACTGCTTCTCAGCTTGGGAGGCTCTCCCGGGGAGATGGGTCCCTCCACTGTCGCAGACTTACACCTACTAACACCTCCTAGCCACGAAGAACCGTTAAAGCGTTGGGAGGTGTGTGAAGAGTACAAAAGGTATTTCGGATGCCAATAAAATAGTATAGATGGGAGGGTACTAAGATGTGCACTGCTGCACAAACACAAGTACATGATTCCCATTTTATCTTGTCCTTGTTGTACAGACTAAGTACTACATGGGCTATTGGTAATCATGACAATTCTTGATTACTTCCTTTCAGGAACGGAAGCCTAGCGGAATGTCTACGCCGCATATGAACCATATTACGGGTATAGAAAAAGAAGTAACAATCCCGCAATACTCACGAGACGCAAAACTAAGTGCAGTGTTAACAAATTTTTATTTGCTGTCTACTACAGATATTCACGGCAGGGATTATGTATGACACAACAACAATGATGATGAGATAATTGTAAAACTCCAGAACACGTCTGCGGTGCGGAACGCATGCGCTATTACCCTTTCAGGGGGTTAACACGTTCACCACCACACCATGCGGGTCCTTCGTTTCGCTTGGCTCTCAGTTAGTTTTCTATCTACCAAGACCATCAGCAATCACCTGCTAACGGGATAGATGTGGGAAGCACAAATCGGAATTGAACCCAATTAGGTGCAGTCGCGAGTGTTAAACTAGGTATCCCACTTTCTGACCACGTGAATTGAAAAGCTCCTACTTCACTTTTAAAAATGAGAACGGGTCCCAGAAAGTGACTTGAATGTACAATGGCACTGTTTTAAAGTAAAATTTAGACATGAAATAAACTTTTGAGGAACCGAGATATAAGGAACCTAATACTTCTCCCTCTCAGTGCAGTCATTGTGGAAAACTCATTCGTGAGATCTCGTAGACGAATTCCAAAATCAATCAACTCAGGTGTTACATCAAAACGTCCAACACTTGAAAAAGCCTGCAAAACAATGCAATTCAAGATGGAGACCAATGAACAGTGCAACAAATTAGCTATACAGAACTAATACGTACACTGACGATTTCCTCGAGATTCTTGTCATGCAACTGGTCATTAACTTGAATGAAGACGTCACCACCACTTTGAAAACGGCTACGAGCATCTCGAAGATACGGTGCTTCATTGCAAAGTGCACGTAAGGTCTCATGGTACTACAAGTGGATATCATAAGAAATCGACCTTCGGCGCAATCACTTCCTTCCAGGTTTTCAATCACGTCAACCTTTTTCCCAAACTGCCATAAAATGTTGGAAACTCAAATCACAATCACAGCCCTTCTCCATTCTCATTTGGGGGCAAAAAAACCAAATAGGAGAACTAACCTGTCGTCTGCTAAGATAGCCGAAAATCAAACCGTCCACAATTCGCACATCTTCTACATCCATGACATTTGGCTAATTGTTCATCAACGTGGATACGGTGCAATGAGCAACACTCCAAAATATATTCCATTGAAACATTCTGCGGAAAGCGTTAGAAAGTGGTGGAATAAGTATGACGCAGATATAATAGTTTTATCGAAAACAACAATAACAGAAGCAAAATCACATATATCACCATAGTTTTATTTATTCAACAGTATGTATACAAACATAATCGAAAAATTCTAAAAAACAATATAGTAAAGCAGTCAGAACTATTCTCAAAACCCAGGAGGATACCAGTCGATCGCTTGTGGCACCAGTTTTTTACTATAAACCTCCACCGTATCGCCTTCTTTGAATCGTACACTCTTATCTTCGAGAGCAATACCTACCTGAACAGAAGTAAAAAAAGTAAAAGTTGCATCCACAATTTCATAAAGATCGTCTACCTTACCGTAAACAGGAACATGTAAGATCACCTCTGTGTTTGTTGCTGCGCTCGAAACAAGTTCCGTTCGTTGCTTCATCGACTCCACAGCACCTTCGTATATGACATTTCCTCCTCGTAAGAACTTGAAAACGCAATTTCTAAAAGTAAAAAAGATAGTAATGTAGGAATACTTGAAGAAGAGTGGAGTTTCACCTTTGAAAGTTACCCCAGTCAACCAACACCCCAGCTATTGGCTGCTTTTTCCGATTTCGATCAGACACTAGGAACTCCTAAACAGTGAATATATTCGATATAGTACACTGCACATGAATATTTCCAAATTTTGCCAGTTCTTCTGAATCCGTTCGTTTTTAAACAATAGAACCGTTCTTCTTCATATTGAACAAGACCAGTGATAAAAAGATAAACGATGAAGCACTTGGTGTTTCTCAATCATAGAGATGCGCCATGCATTCGACTTCATTAAGCATCGTTTGGAGGTGGGAAAAGGAATATCAGGCCTTTACAATGTCGTGGTGGCCTAGTGATGTATTGAGCCAGTGCTGCTATCCTCTCAGACAAGGCTGGTAACAAGTTTCCGACCCCAAAAAGATGGAGAGCTTGGTGGGTAGAGGCGCGCTGCAATACATACTCCAACGACTACTAGATCGATCACGCCCAGATATCACCAAGCATCACATCTCTGCGAGGTTTGCAGATTGGTATCAAACGTACACTTACATGAGTACTTGGATCCCCCGTTTTCACTGGTTGTGCGGGTGCCATGATAATTCCTACTTTCTCAGAGTGTTGCTGGTTTAGTCATTGTGGTCCCCTGGAATCCCGAGGTCAGCCTAGCCAAAGTCTGCTCCAGGTAGTCACCACCACGGACAGTCGCCGGCTTTATGGATCAGAGTGAGATTTGCCACCATGCGACTAGTTTGATACCACGACGGTGGTGGATACTGGTATTGATTTACTCTTAGCTAGTCTTCTTAATGGAAATGCCGGACTCCTTCTCAGCTTGGGAGACCCAGTTAGGCGGCGAATTTTACCGCTGTACATCGCAGCCCAACACCCAGGAACACCTACCAGCCACGATGAGGCGACAGCAGTGGCGAGGAATATATATATATATATATATATATATAAGTATATATATACATGTGATACTTGGGAGGATAAAAACAGGAACCTTAATACACCGGTTGGCCACTGTTTCTGCGGTAGCCTACCGTATACTCATTCACCACTACGATGCTTACTGAAATCCACTGCCCAGCACATTCCTCAGTGCTTGCTTGATCAACGCCGAATGTTTTATCTCATTGATTTTTAACTATTCGTAAAGTATCTTACCTAAAAAACATTATAAAACTCTCACGTCTTTCGCTACCAAAGAAGTTCATCTGTCCATACATCAGAACCGTTTTCAGTTTTCAGAAGCAATGAGATGTGGATATGAGATAGATATGTGATACATATATATGAGATATTATCACGCGTGATATTGGACAGTATATAAACTTGTTATTCTGATGGGAGTGGCACATTACGCTTCCATGTGAATTCTGTGCGGTCGGTCTTCACGCGATATACTCAGTGGAAGACTCATAGAAAGTGGTGAGTGTGCAGAGCTATGCTAAATGTGATTGAAATCTTGGTTTAGAGTTTTCTCTGTTTGGTTATGGAGGTGTTTGGCCTAGTGGATTGCTGTCAACTTGACCCTTCTAGGTTCTGAGGAAGGCGAAATCCGCCGAAACGTCAGCTTGTGCGTAAATAAAGAAATAAAATAGCACCTCGTGCTTGCTGAACAGAAGTAGAAAGATATATTCAATCAATGCCGAGGTTAATAGAAAGTCGGACTTGGGAGTTACTACAAGATGTACCAGCAAGATATTTCCGACTTGCAAAAGAAGCACTGTCACTAAGACAAAAGATCGTCTTAGCTCGACAGTCAATACACTTTC
>UYYA01000946.1:0-26908 GCA_900624975.1 Angiostrongylus costaricensis | reverse complement strand
GGTCGTCTCGTCTCGGCTAGGTCGATGACGTCGTACCTTATCCTTCTTGCTTACATGAACGAGTCTTCTGTCGTGGACTCGGATGCAGGCTTACGTGCATTGAAGGTACAGATCGTCACCATAGTTTTTTGAAATGCAGGCAGTTTCCATTGGCCCTGAGATTTTAGCAGCTTCTCCGTACTCGTCCTACCCAACGCTTCGAAATCGGGGGCTCTTTCGGAGTCAGAGGAATGAAGCCCGTTTTTTATTCGTTTAGCATTTTTGATACCCACGTATGGGTTTCTGGGCTCTGAACCTAGGGGCTGGGTATACTCACAGGTAGCTTACCAGGCTCTCCCAGAGTGGATGTGGAGCTTACTTGTTGAAGGCGACTCCTAACTGTAGAATACAATCTGCATGAGCGAAAACGCACCCACACATGCATGCATGAATACGCCTAGCAAATACAGAAAGTATGTGCCAAAACGGCGCAGCGGAAACAGGAAGTCCATCCCCTGGATCCATCTGCGTCTCAGGGAAGCAAATGTCGCTTTTGGTCCGCAATTAACCACGTATCCGTCACCTGGGGACTCACAATTAACCACGTATCCGCCGCTTGGGAACCTTCATTTCCTGGAGAGGTCAAATTGACTGCAATCCACCCGGCTAAACATTTTCATAAACAACGTGTGTTTTTATACTGTTGAACTTGAACGAGGTCGATAGAGATGTTTATTGCGCTAATGTTTCGACGTATTCGTCTTCGTCAGAACGGTCGATCGGAGTCATTGGTCTACAGTTGCCATTAAGCTCGATGTGGCGCTTTCGTAGGTGCTCTCCGAGGTTAAATGACGCCCGGTTCTTGTGCCAGCTTGTACAGTTCCGACTGTGGCAAGGAGCTTCATTCATACGGTGTTCTACAAAGATACCACATTGTAAAGAAGAACCGCTGTGGATCATCGACTCTGTTTGTCGGCTCTGATAATGACGAGGACATCGAAACAGCCGAATAAACCTTGTTATCAACCTCCTTTAATCTCAACGATTTAAACACACGGTGACTATTTTACTACCAAGGTTAGACGACAGCTGTCTTTAAATTGTGCAGAATTAGTTATACTTAATAATCTCATGTGTGCTAATCAAGAAAATAGCGAGTTATTCACCAATGCCAAGTCTGATACAAAGTCGGTCTTTGGGAACACTCGCGTGAGCGCATTACGAGTAGTGTTAACTGCTCGTTGCGGACTAAGATAGGCCATTGTTGGGAAATCTTCGGCTTTGTGACAACATGAACATCGTTTTATGTCGATGTACATCGTAGTCGTTTCCAGACAAATTATTTCAGCTTGTACCATCTGTGTGGCAAATCCCTTGCTGATTCCCTCATCTCAGCGCTGCCAATTAAGTGTCCACATTACGCATGTCTAGTTAATAGACAAGTGAAGTGGCGCATAGTGCGCCGTAATACGATTTTTATTAGCCATATTCATTGCCGTACCTTATTTAGAAAGGGTAAATTCGCGGCGATAATCAAACCATAGAGATGCCCTGTATATTGCAGAAGTTGTCTACGTATCTAGTTAGAACATCTCTTAATAACTCGAAAGGCCGACTTTCTATAAACCTCGGCATAGATAGTTAATATATTTATTTATATGATCTTATAAACTAATCTTTTCAAGCTGACGCGAGGTTGGTATAGGTCTTCGTTGTCGTTGTTTTTGATGTTGTTGGTCGATGGCGACTTCGCCTTCCTCAGAGCCGTGATGTTACGTGTGGGACTCACGCAGTCGTCAGCCATCGACCAACAACATCAAAAACAACGACAACGACAACGAAAACCTGTACCAACCTCGCGTCAGCTTAAGAAGATCACTTTATAAGATCATATAAAAAAATATATCTAGTTAGAGTTTTTGTTCGAAAAACCGGCATTCCTTTGACCTCGAAATGACTAACCAACATGTGTTCTTTCATTGCTAAGCGAACACGAGGTAGCTAAACAACTGTATCCGGCTAACGTTTCGCAGTTTTGCCCTCCTCAGAGCTGATGATTTTAGTCGATGGCCCACACTATTCGTACTCTCGATGTGGTGCCTTCATCGTCGTATCGAGTCTGAATTTTCTTCAATGGATATATGCAAATCATATTTTTTACTCAATTGCTTCGCTATCCCACACAATTCTAGTAACATCTTACCAACCTCGGTTTGAGAGAGAACATGTTTTGCTACTGTACGTATAACCCAAACCAATGGGCTCATGTTTATTGTAGAGCATCACTAACCACTGCTGTGTACCTAACTTTTCGGCGGAGGCAGTAATCGGAGCGAAATTATCATCTATCGTTGTTATCACAAGTAATGGAAAGTAAGGCGTCTATCCAGAGATTGGAGCGTGGTTACGAGATGAGATGCAGCAAAACACTTATTCCTCAAGTATAATCTATTTATGCGAAACAAGACTGGAAGAAAACCAGTCAATTATTTTGGACAAGTCGTGAAGTTCACCTTAAGTCTTTTACAAACACTGAGAAAAGAGGAATCCTATTCCATGGTTCTGAGACAATTTCAAATTTGTGAGTGTAAAACTTTAGCTAAAGGCTTGCACTTGGACATATACCCTACCGCTATTTCCGCGCCTTCCAGTAAATTCCTTCAGGCTTTCAGTGACAGCCTGGAAGCTCTAAAAACAGCAACGCAGTATAGGTTTTTAAAACTAGAGTAGCAAGAAGACATTAAAACACGCTTCTTATAATAAATCACATAATTCTTCTTATCACACAATCACAACAAAACAAGATTCTGTTCACTGGTTTGAATGTCTACAGTATCGAATAATCGCTAAATATTTCTTATTTTTTTTCTTGGTAACATAACACAACGTCCTATAGAAGGGATATCATCGAACGGATGAATTTAAAAGTTGCAAGCATATACAGAAATAATTTTTGATATCTTCTCGTTACTATAAAAGCAACTCTAGCAACTACTCCCTGTTGGAGGGTCTTAAATGAACAATTTGCAAAAAGCCGAGTATCAGACAGTACATGAAAACAGCAATACTTACCCTTCGTGGTAATGGTGACTTGCGTTGTCGTACGATTCACGCCGGACCAAGTTCTATCGTGAATATTCTCTACAAAATAGGAAATATTCTTTATTTCCTAATAGATTTTTTTGTGCTGTCAAATTCACAAATGCTTAATTAACCATGTTTGGGATGGACACTGTGAATACTCGCAACACATAAAGGCACGCGTAGTACTCCTAAGCAGCTGTCGGTCAATATCAGTCTACCTAGCGAAATTATAAGAAGAATACCTACGTATTATCCTGGAGCTCTCTGCTAGCCAACGTTACAAAACATACAAACCAACCACAGACCAAGTGTTGTCCACGGACACTGTCAGTTCCCTGCCAAACTAACATTTTCAGACGCAAAAGCAACGTACGAATCTATCGTGAGAATTATGAACCGCGGTTCAAATCCAGTGACATTCGATTATTCTAATGGCTATCTAATTTCTCATTTCGTCCAGCGACCACTGAGCAGTTCCTGTTAATATAGATTCGCTGTCAAATAAACATCTATAAAACGTCTTATTAATTTGCCACTATGGTCTGCTCGTAGATGCTGCCTCTATATTCAATGGCAAATGATGCTTAGAAATTGATAAGTTAAAGGAAAGAGTAGGCACATTTTGCACTGACTAATCCTTAACAAAGGAGCTGATAGGATTCATATTTAGCTAGTATTTAACCCTAACACTTACCCAGTTGTTAAAGCACACTCCGTCTCACATTACGGCAGAAGGATGAATCCCTGAAATTAACGCCATAAATAGTCATTTCCAGTGGCTGAAAAAATGTATTTTCTCCAGAATGGTCTAGCGAGAATAAGGTTCCGTTTACCATGCTTTAACTTCCAACAAAATAAATCCGGCTATAAACGGTTGCTTGAGAAGGGCCGGTCTGGAGAAATCGCCAACAATGGTTTGAACACAACCGAGCACTTTAAGACACCAACTAGTTTTCAAGCGTCTAGGTGACCGTCTGCGTACAGTATAAGTTTCATCATTTGACCGTGATTGCAAGAGTTCAAGTACGTTTTATCCGACCTCTTATTAAGCGAGCGTGGACGAATATATTGGAGAAACAGGTAAGCTACTGCGTGATCGTATAGGACACAATCGGTAGATTTAATGTTAATGGAAATACTCTACTAGGCGCTCATACGACCCACAGACACAACGACGAAGACCGCTGACGGGTGATTTTTGACGGTAAAGTTAGGTAAAAAAAAATTGGCTGAGAGATAAGCTGAGCATGGACGACAGTGGAGCAGTGCGTAACACGTGATCCTCCGGAAAGTAAAGGAGCAGGCCCAGAGGTCGTTAGGCAAGAGGCTTCCAAGCTCATTTTTTCTCAAGTCCAGTGGAAGTCATGAATTCGCAGCACCATGTCTTCCGATTTTTCCATGCTAATGAGGTATAGCTTTGGGAAAATCTTTGAAATACAACGTGTGCTTTCGCCATGCATTCACAACAATGCACTAAATATCAAATTGTTTTATTTATTTATGTGATCTTATAAACTTATCTTCTTAAGCTGACGCGAGGTTGGTACAGGTCTTCGTTGCCGTTGTCGTTGTTTTTGATGTTATTGATCGATAGCTGACGTTTCGGCGACATCGCCTTCCTCAGAGCCTCGACGTATTTAATATTAGAATAATTTTATTATTCGGTGGAAAAAAAGGTTAAAGTGTTAATGAAGATCAAACTTTCAAATAGACGCCATATTGAACAGAAAGGCCACTCACCGTGATGTTACGTGCGGGACTGGCCCACACGTTGTTTTCGTGGAGTCGCGAGCGAGGCACACCCAGGGGTCAAAATATCATTTTGAAATAAGGCGCCAGATCACGCGTGATAGTGAGGCATTCGTCCTTCCGGTTCATCTTTGGATTTTTGAAATTTATCCAAAACGCCTCAAGAGTTTTGCGCGTTGATGTTCTCGATTCTTGCGCTAGGATCCACACATTCACTTCAAAATCATCGCCATTGTGCTTTTGTGCCGTATGCGTACCTAGAGGAGTGTTTAGACGGATCTTAGATTTTCCATCTAGATGTTCTTTTATGCGAACACAAAGTGGTCTACCCGTTTCCCCGATATATTCCTCGCCGCATGCATTACATGAGATCAAGTATATTATACCTAAACTCATGCAATCCCCGTCTCTCCCGTTAGGACAGATCATACAGTTTTCTGAGCTGCACAAACGATCATAGAGACGGTTTCGAACTAACTGACGGCGTAGGGTATTGGGTGGGATGTCAATAATCGTTACATAATTTTCAAGACCACTTTTCTTAAGCACTTTTTAATGGCGTGACTTACTTCATTTGATATGAAGGGCAGCTTAAAGGAGATCTTACTTTCGTCTGAAATATTATTTTGGCAAACTACCCAACGTTTTCCTCTAACCCGAGTGGCTTCTACTTCGTAGCCATTGGAAATGACAATTTTTCGTGCCAGGTTTTGCGATTCCTTCCTTTCCTCTTCTCCTGTACACACATTTTTAGCCGTACGATACATGTTCTTGATAAGTGCTTTTTTCATGGGTGAAGGATGAGAGGAGAGGCAGTGAACTAGAATGTTTTTACTACTTAGCTGTTCATTCTAACCCATCTACCTAATACCAAAATATTTCTAGATCACCTAAGGCGCGCGCAACCAAACAGCGCTCATATAATGGAGTCATTCGATGTTAGCTTTATTTGGATGTTTAAGAATGGAAGCCACTTCTCGGTAAGTTTTTCTCGTGTAAATTTTATATACTCTGACTGTCGGTTTAATAATTCAAAGCACTCGTCCATTTGTTCTTGTGTGGAACAGACGATGAAGCAGTCGTCTAGGTATCGACAGTGGAGTATGGGTCGGTGATCGAGAACTGGGGCTTCCACCTTAGACATGGAAGCGATGGCAAGGCTTGGTGCTAAACGCTGCCCCATCGCCAACCCTCTAATTTGTGCAAAATATTTTCCAGACCACCTTAAGATCGAACAAGTAAGACACTGTTTTAAGAGAGTCATTAGTTGCGCAATCGACAAGCCGTGCATTTTTATTTTCTTTTCATGCTCTACGAGCAACGCGAGAATGGCTTGCTTTGCGTAGTCATTGGACACGTTGGTATAAAGTGAACTAACATCGAATGACTCCATTATATGCGTGCTGTTTGGTTGCACGCGCCTTAGGTGATCCAGAAATATTTTAGTGTTAGGTAGATGGGTTGGAATGAATTTTAGCAGCTGGGTTAGGATAAGGTTTAGCAACCACGTTATTCTATCTGTTGGCCCGCCTATACAACTGATGATAGGTATAACTTTATATGATGATGGGTTCGTTGATGTAATATCATCAGTTGAAGTAAGCTTATGTGTTTTAATAAGCAAGTAGAAGACAGGACAAATCGGGTGTTTGTTTTTAAGCCCAGAAATAACTGAAGGCTCTAAACACGCGGCCTTTGCATTGCTGACCCATTCCTGATTCAGTTTTCGGTATTGATTTCTGTATTCCTTTTCAGGGATGTTCGATAGAGAGAAACATCACTAAGGTGTTCCTCTGTTATCCTAATATCCAACTGACTGGGAAGAATTACAAATTCTCCACCTTTATCACTAATGGAAAGTCTAACAGATTTTGAATTCAAAAGCTCTATAACCTGGCCCATACCACATACACATCGAATTGTTCCATTCAGTAAATTGAAGGGAGGATATTAAAAGCGTTCTCATGTGTATGGAACCCGAATTATGGATGTCATAATAAATTGGATTGCCTTTTCAAACAGTGTGATTGTTAGATGTGCTCTCTTCAGCTTCCCTTTTGACACCTTCATGGCGATGTACAATATTGTGTGGCTGACGAATGATGAGATGGATTTGCATCTTCCTCCTCTTGCCGTGCGCATTAAGATTGATGCGGCTCAACCACAAAACACCTACAAACGCTACCATACTACTTTTCGAATGTCTTTATTTGTCATCGAATTTTCTTTTCTGCATTTCATTTATGCTCTGTTTCCGGAACTGCACCACGAAAATATCGACCTCTTACAGGGCGCTTGGGGATTGTCTTCTGAAATCTAAGCAACGCACATATTGTCTAACCAGAATGTGATGCTCTGGTCTTCGAGACCTATCTCATGTTTTGGACCCAGGAATATATCCAATGATAGCGAGAACTAGATGGCCCAGTCATATAATAAGAAACAGTCTACAGATAGGCGATAAGAAGTGTATGGTGGATTCCACGACGATGCGGGAGTCCTCTATAACGACCACCTATACGCAGGATGGATGTGTTTGTGAACAAAATTAATCACCTGTACTCGCAGTTGCTTTACTGTTAACAAAATGAGACTCGCCACCATGGCTCATAAATCAAACCACCACTGAGGACGACGATTGCGAAGCAAAGAGACGAATGGAAAATGTGCTAGGGTGAGCTTAATTTGTGAAGCCGAGCCCATTCAAGTATCGGAGTAAGTAAGTAATGTTGAGAGCGATCAATATTCTGGCCATTGTATAACTCCCATGAAAGTCGCATCGTCTCGTAGATGTTAAAGCTTTAGTTGTAGTTAACGCTGAAGAGCAATGCTGGAACGGACTTCGATCTCTTCATGAACATGAAGAATTTGGTACTTCAAGTGAGAAGAACTTCAAGCTAAGCTGAAGGGTTACATAAAATTTTTTCCTTTCTCAAACCGAGTCTTACTTAAAGTTAAAGCGATGTTTTATTTACAAGTATTCCAGGTTTTTGACTCGAAAAAGAGCTACTAAAGCGTGGTAAGTCACGTAACTGCGTCATTCAAGACTTTCGTTTCACGATGTTCCCACAAGGCTTTAAACTTTATCAGACAATGAAACTGCAAAAAATACAAAGTAGACATAAAAATTGCGGTGTATAGAACACTTCTTATGAGTCGACGGTGATTATTGGGAATTCAATTCAATTTTGTTTCCTATACAGAGGAAATCTCACTTAGATTATCACTGATGACCTTCGATTTAGACAGGGTGAAATTGAACCCACTGGTTTTTCAAGAAGTCCATCGCTAGTGATTTTTTCGATTATATAAGGATCTGTCGTCAATCTATTGTTGTTCGGTTCAACAGTATTCTCTTCAACCAAAGACACTTCTTTTACACGAAGTTTTTCTGTTTCCACTTCCGACACGACGGTAACTTCGGTGCTGTCAACGTTGTGCAATGAAATTTCATGCATTAAGATGGGTTTCCGATATTCGACGTTATCAAATAAACCTTTCCGGCGATAACTCTGCACAACATCACTTTGCCGTGGCCTTCCAATCACTGGAAGTTTCATTACTGTGAGCTCCCATATCTTCTTACTGCGAAATCTCCGTTTGAATTCTTCTCTGAAATCAAACGATCTCAAAGTTTTCTGATGCTTGTCGGCAATTTCCACTTGTGGAAGAAAACAGCTAACAGTAGCTCTTCGTTCAAAGCTATGAGTAGAGTTTGTTAGCACGGAATCCTCCTTAAATCGTTTTTCCTCGACTATTTCATTGACCTTGAGTTGAGCTGACTCAAAAGAATGGCTTCTATTTGACGTTAACTTTTTCAGACTTTTGATAGCCTGTTCCAATTCGGTCTCAATCATTGCCGAATGAGAGAAGTGCCCTGCTATTTTTCCGCTAGGCAAGTCATGTTCCTTCACAGTTTTTATTTCTTTTTGCAAAATATCGGTGCTCTCAAGTCTTGAAAGCTCGTCCAACATCTCCTCTTCGTATACTTTCTGTTTCTTCAGCACCAAAGTTTTGTATTTAGCAAGTGCTTCGTCGTAAATACGATACAGATCATCTTTAGACATTGGAATACCAAAAGAAGGAGCAATAATAGCAACGTCCTCGGCTAAACTCTCCTTAGCCAGGTTTAGTGTTGCAGGATCTTCTGAAAAACGAAGAGATGTTCCTCTCATCGACTTCGTTTTAACTAGACATTTTTGTGACGCTTTTCAACACAATTGTGATGACGATTGTTTTTTCATTCAGCGAAACTGATTTCCTACCACATTGTGACGTTATTAATTTTTTCTTTGGTAATCTGTAAGCCCCGTTCCCCCGGCAGAGTCTCCCAAGCAGAGAAGGAGTCCTGCGTATCCATCACGAAGCCTAGCTAAGAGTAAACCAAAACCAGGATCCACCACTGTCTTGGTATGAAGGTTGCATGGTAGTAAATCTCCCTCTGATCCACAAGTGCTGCGACTGCCTGTCGTGGTGATGACCTGGGGCAGACTTTGGCCAGGCTGTCCTCGGGATTCCAGGGAACCACAATGGCTTAACCAGCAAATCCTCCGAAAAATAGTGTTTATGCTAGAAACCGCACATCTAGTGAGGACGGGCCGTTTAAGCATCAAGTAAGTAAATAATGTATAAGTATGTTATCATACAATCAGGTGCGAGGAGTATAGTGATAAACGGTCCTTTGCACTACAAGCTGGTTTGGTAGCCCGTTTGATCTTAAACCACGGGTTGACTAGACCTTCCCACCTTCTGAAACTAGGAAACTTGTACAAAGTTTAGTTGATAGTCAATAAGCCACCGAAATAGCTCAGAAATGGATCCATCTCCTTAGCAAGTGGCGTACCCCTTAGTTAGTGGTCAACTCCAAAAAGCTTTGTTCGTTGCGCTTCTGTTATGAAATATATCAGTACAGTAATAATTAGTATAAATAAGCATCAAAAAAGAGTTGAAAATGTTAATAGATAAAGTGGCAAAAAAAATAATGGAACATATTGTAGACTTCACCTTCGCAAGTTACACTTTAAGATAAACGGTCTTTTCATTTGCTCGCTAACTAATTTTTTTAGAACCACTCATCTTTGCTACTGGCCGAAAATGCTTTCACCTTAAGAAGTGGGTATAACGAAAGCTGAGAGAGTTAGCATTTCTTTGTGATAAGAAAGAGGGTACAGGAGGAAGGAAAAAAAGATAGAAGAGGGCGTTGAAAAAAACAAATACATATTAGTTATTAATAAAAGGAGAAGGAATCTTATGCCGGTTAGTAGCGAGGCAAGGTGGCGCCTCACCCGTCGCGGATAGGGGTTAGTCACGAAGCAAAAGCTACCTTATACCTCCCTGAGATGCAAGTTACAACATTATAATGGAGCCGACGGATTGGAATGGATCGAGAGTATGAAGTGCCTGATTCTGCTGCGCCTATTTTGGAACATACTTTCTTTGTTTACGAAGACGTATTCATGCACGAATGTGTTGGCGCGTCCTAGTTTATGCAGATTGTATTCTACAAGCCAATTCAGCCAAAAGCCTGGGATCAAGTGAGAGGAAAGCATATGGGGAAGCGGTTAGAAATTTTTTCGAAGAAATAAACTTACCGCCTCTTCTGGGAAAGATTCGCAAGCCACTCGTGAACTTAGCAGCCATGCTCAGTGCTAAGCAAGCAATACGTGAATTTCAAGCGGCAAACGCACTAAAATAAGTGGGCCTCATTCCCTGCCTCCGAAAGCGCCCGCGATACGGAAGGGTTGGGTAGAACGAGTACGGAGTGGCTACTGAAGTGTCAGGGTTATTCTAGGTTACCTAAATTTTGAAAAACTAAGGTGACGATCTCTACTTACAATGCGCCTCACTTGCGCCTGACTCCTCGATGGAGTACTTAAGCATAAAAGAAGAATGAGGTAAAACGTGATCAGATTGTCCAAAACAAGAATACGTCGTTTATTCAGAGCCGTCTATGACACCGAAGAACCGTTCCTCGGAACATGCGACAATAGAGCCGTTGGAGGCGTTGGTGTCCTCGTCAACATCAGCTCGACCAAGCATTCGAAAAACTAGGAACGCAAATCAGACGTTTACGAATAATGCGATATAGATCAATAACGTCTTAAACAGTCTTCGTCGTTCATGATGCGATATCAAGCCATAAAGAAGGCGGCGCCAAATCGTTGTATATGGTGTAGACTGTATAGACTTGAAAAAGTTCTACAGAAAAGATTATACATTCGTTAAGTTCACCATTGGAGATTTTAAAGCTAATACTAGACCTAGGGGGACTCTGAACAACGTCATAATGGAACCGACGGATTGGAATGGAATAAGCAGTTTGCACGGGTGTCCGAATTTTGCAAGACGACCAAGACCATTCACAATAACTTTCAATTTCAGAAGCCCCACTCTCAATGCTGGAAGTGGGAGTCTCCCAATGGAGAGTACCATACCGAAGTAGACCACGTCACAATAAATCAAAAATTTCTCCTAAACGGTGTCACTGTTGTTCAAAAATACTACACGGGATCAGACCAGCATCTCCTTCGTGCAGGATGTTATTTCTTGTGGAAAGGAGAAAGAGAGACTAAGTTTAACAAACGGCTTCCCAAAACCACCACTAACTGGAATTTATTCAGTCCATTAGTTGGTTAACGAAAGGATAAGGTTCTCGATAACATCGGCGGAGAATTCCATCATCTTCTTCACCATTCCGACGTTAGCGCCATGGAGTCTGAAAGCTAGAAGGTCGCCAATAAACGTCTATCATCAGAAACACTCGAGATCATATGCTAGCGTGAAATTGCGCAAGCTAAAGACAATCGCCAGCTTATATCATAAGATGCAAAACAATGCAGACAGGCGTTAAAAGGAAATCTTGAAGAGAGAATAGAAGCTGCTGTGGTCGAAGCTGCAGAGGCTGGAAAGAGCATTTGCAAAGCCCACTGAAGCTTCACCAATTAAAAAACCGAGATGATTGCACTCCGATGCCCAGATGGAAAACTTATAGCATCCAAAATGTCAGTGGAGAAAATCATTTCCGATTACTATTCATATCCCTTTAATAGTAACGTTTTCCTCCACTCATGTAAAATAAAGGAGGACAGGTATTTCGTACCACCGGTTCTCCCTTCCGAAATCCGACATGTTATTTCGTCGGTGAAGAATCAAACAATACCGGGTTCGGAGAGGACAAGATCTGAGCACTTTAAGAACCTTCTGCTAGTCCTCATAAACACAATGGCCCGGCTGTTTACACGCCCTCCGACAAAAGGCAAAATTCCTGTTCAATAAAATACTAGCAATACCGCGATATAAATCCAAGAGGATGATCCTGCAATATATGCAACAAACGCCCTATCTGCTTGCAATCTGTTGTATAAAATCTCTTCACTCAAGTCATCCCAAAGAAAACTAACAGAACACTGGACGAAGGACACCCGTGTGAGCAAGGAGAGTTTCAAAAAAGACTCGCTAAGATGGACCAAGTCCGCACTATAACAAGACTCATCGAAGTATGGTGATGATACAAGACAATGCTTCTCCCACTTTCATCGATTTAAATAAGGTTTTTGACTAAAATGAGATAAAAGCAATCATTGGTGCTCTGACCAAACAGGTAGTCCCTGGTCAGCATGCGAAGATTCTTGGTGAGCTGTGTAAAAAATTCACAGCCAAGATATCACCATTATACAACGATATTAACATCGACGTCAAAAGAGGGTTTAGACAAGGCGATATCATCCGCGCCGAAAATATTTACCTCCATTCTCGAGTACCCCATGAAAATATTGGATTAGACAACATGGAGTGAAAGTTGGTGGCCGTCTATTACACTATCTTAGCCTTGCTGATGACATCGCTTTTATAATACTAAGCATTAGCCATGCAGAACGAATGCTTGCCGACTTTGATAAAGCCAGTGAAAAAAATTGGTCGTCGACTAAATCTCACAACAAAGATGTTTATGAAAAAGGGATTAGTTACCTACATTTCATTAACACTCAAAGACTTCACGATTCTTCTTGCCTTAATATGTCCGCCGGAAACTTGGACCTGGTCGCTATGTAAGCAGGATGAAAAACCCTCAGTTTTATAGAATGCGCAGTCGAAAGAACGATGCTGGGAGTATTTCGTATCACGCAAGTGAGGGAAACGGTCCGAAGTTCCGGCTTACTTCAACGACCAAAAATCAAAGACTCCATTCTATGTGCCACACTCAAGAAAATAAGATGTGCCGGCCTAGTAATACGTACGAACCTATGGACAAGACCCGTTAGTGACTGATTTGTCGGGATGTCAAACGCGCGGCAGGAAGACCACCGACGCGATCATCACAGCTATTCACGGGAATCCCAGGAGGATACGATGCTCAATCGTTTGTTAGAGCAAGTAGATCCCACTGGGATGGGTCTTGTACGCGGCAGGGGGAAATGAAAGATTTAATTGTGCTCGTTCGAATCACTCGACAATCAATGTGCCGATAGGTAACACAGGTGAACTGATCAGAATAGGAAAATATTGGAAGAAACAAGCTTAATTATCGCAGCTTACATATGGTATAAGTTAGGCATACATTTCGTGTGAGCGTTAAGTATATATCCAAGAAAAAATGAAACTTAGTTCCAAAGACCAAACCATTAATGAGATATTAATGCAAATTTACCTAAATCGTAAGATACAGTTTCTTCCTTGGTTCGTTGTCGCTCGCAACGAAGACGATAGATGGTCTCAATGGCTTCGTAGTATTCCTTCACCTGCTGGGCTTCCAATTGACTACCATTATAGCGGTCACAAAAAACATAGTTCTCAGCTCGCTGATGTAATGATACGATAAAATCCTAGAATTTCTCGAAAGTTGACAAAGTTATCAAGTAGCTCTTTACCTATTATTGCACTAACAAAAGATTATGTAGCGCAATTCGGGCAACCACTGATTTCCTGGGTCACTTTGTGTGTTTGCCGCGGACAGCTGAGAAGGTAGCGAGTTCGTTAATGTCAGTTGGCCAAAGTCTACCTCGACTGTGATAGCAGTGCAGAGAAGCATAAGTTTCAGTACTCAGTTCGTAACACCGATCAGCACATATGCGAATTTTTTCGATGAGAGATTGCACTCGCATCGGCTTGCGGAATTTCCACTGGGCCTGGCTCTTCGTTTTAGAGATGAAGTTCCAGTCGGACATACACCTCATGAGTGAGAAACGACAAGTGTTAAGGGTTCTTTATCGTTGCCCTAAAACAGGAACTGTCCGCCGACATCAGAAAAAGTACTTCATTTCTTTTTAACGAATACTATGACAACTCGTATCTAATGCTGAGATATTTGCAAAACTCCGGACCGCAGGTGTATGCGGTGGGGAACAAACACGCGCTGTTGTCCTTACCGGGGAGCACCGCACTTCACCACCACACCATCCGTGCCCTTCGTTTCGCCTGTCTCTCAGCTAGTTCTATCGATCTTTTCTGCCATCAGCAATCACCCGTCAAGATCGATAAAACTAGCTGATAGACAGGCAAAACGAAGGACCCGGCTGGTGTGGTGGTGAAGTGCGGTGCTCCCCGGTAAGGACAACAGCGAGTGTTCGTTTCCCACCGCATACACCTGCGGTCCTGAGCTTTGCAAATACCTCAGCATTACATACGAGTTATATTTCGCAACATACCCTGCCATTAAAAAAAAAGGAAGTAAATAAAAGGGTTAAGACTACGACAAATGTTGTTATAGCCAATGGAACCATACGACATCGGTTACTAGATTTTTTATTTGCCTATAGCTCAACGGAAATCTGCCACCACGTCGTGATCCTAGCCATTTCTGGATCCAGTCTCGTGATCAGGGTTCACATTGCGGTTGTTGAAGCCAGGAAATCTCTTCTGCAGTTAATCAACAAATGAGTGTGACACGTGATACCGGGTTCTCTTAAAAGGGGAATGGACGAATCCAGAGAAAAGGACACGAAATGGCGAAAAAAATTTCCATCGAAGTTCACTTACAAACTTTATAAGACCAGCCAGTGCTAACTTAATTTTTTTACAGAGTACCTTAGTAGAACTCTTTTCTTTGTAGCATTTTTTCAAAATCTTTTTTCAGTGTTTCGGTTAAACTCCACTTTCTTTTAATACTCATCAAATTCTCGTTCCGAAATTCGGTTTTATTAGGATCCATGGTGGTCCAAAATAAATTTCACTTCGCTAAATTCTCTATATCTTCTTTGCCGCAACATTCCATGTATATTTTTGACATTCAACTAAGCTTTTACACTATGGACTAGATCCGTTTGCTGACGAAACTGGTTTTTGGTTTTGTTGTGGTTTTGGATTTTAAAGTACTCATTACTTGTTGTCTCTACCATTCAAAGAAAATTGAGAGATATGAATAATTTCGACGTTTTTTGTATAGCCCGACATCACATCTATAGTGCGGACTTCAGCATTTCTTGCATTCAGTTCGTTTTCTTCGAAGACGTAGAGACCACCAATGTCGTTGCACATTTTGTGTCTTCTTTCGACTGCTGCTTGAGAATTTCGTCTTCTTTATGAATGTCGTAGAATGCTGGTTGAGTCGATTTTTTTTACAATCTTGCAGATGGCCAGGCAAAGGCGTTTCCACGTGGACTAGAGGAGAGCGCTTGGGTGGGGTTCGGACCAGCATTTTGCTTCCTGATGGACTGTACCACTAACTATTCTGCTAACCGCGCCGCGCTGCCTCATAATAAAGTCCGCACATTCCCATTATCTGACTCTTTATTCTGGTATGAGGACGAACTGAGTGTATGAATTGAAGAACAAATTTGCAAGCAGTGCATTCGTTTGCTGCATCTTAATATCTTTTTCTTTTTCGTAAATAATTATCTCAATATGAAAAAAGAGTGTTTGAAAATTCTTGAGAACTCAAATAATAACCAGCCTCACCTCATCGGCAATGTCTTTGTAAAGACTGTATAGCGTGGCAAAGTGGACCAGTAAAGCCATCGATTGGTAGAACTTAGCATAAGAATGATCCTTAAGGTAAATGAAAGAGTAGACCGATGTTATGCGCATAACTAAGCTTCGTTTTAAGCTCTTTTTCTAGAAATAAATTTTATAAAGAGAGATTCCGAAATAATTCAAAAATCATTATTGCTTTAAACTGTAATTGGTTAAGACGGTATGGATAGTTGTCTCCGATGTAGCTAAATCGACCAAGGACGCTTTTTTCTACTTTGCTTGCTGCTTACTTTTTTCATGGAAGAGCATTAGTGGAATACAACCACATGGATGCTGAGTTCTGAACAAAACTCAGAAACACGGTTAGGCTTCGAACGCATGGTTAGCCTTTCCGGCATGTCGCGTATTCTCCACTACTCGTCAAAGGAAAAAAATTGGGAAGCACAAATCGGCATCGGACCTAGTTAGGCTAAGCTCTTATATCAGCATCCTTGTGCTTAAATTTTCCACAGCACCCCAGCGAAATAAGAATATACATGAAATAAAGTTAAACACTGTGATTCTGACTGCAGTTTAAGATTAACTGGCTTGAATGCTGGTTTATCATTCAAAGTCATTCTTGTTGAAGGTTGATCTCAAAGGAACGCAA
This sequence comes from Angiostrongylus costaricensis, assembly GCA_900624975.1. Classification (NCBI taxonomy): domain Eukaryota; kingdom Metazoa; phylum Nematoda; class Chromadorea; order Rhabditida; family Metastrongylidae; genus Angiostrongylus; species Angiostrongylus costaricensis. Next base: position 10,539 of record UYYA01000946.1, on the reverse strand, counting down.
AGTAAAGACCTAGGTAGGTTACTGTGCTGTATAAAACGACAGACCCTAGAGAAGGTAATCCTCTGTTCGAAACCCACTTAAGGTTTCGAGTTTTGCTTATAACTTAACATCTTTGTGGTGGCATCTCTTTCTAGTTACCTTCATATTAGTAACAGCAAGGCAATACCTTCATATTATGCAGAGAATTGTCGGAATTTCGCCCAAACTCTGTATCGATGCTTAATGTGTTTTTTTATTCAAGAAAACCATGTAGGAAGATAGGCACTAGCCTAGTACACCAGCAAGGCAATACCTTCATATTAGTAACAAGAAGTGTTAACCTTGTCAGCCTTCGTCGTAACCATCTTGTAAAGTGAAAGTATTTGCGCCCAGTAGCTTCGGCGAGTGGTATTTCTAAAGAAGGAAATTACTTAAAGAATAGACGAAATATTCGTTTCCTTAAAACCGTTATTTGTAGGGAGACCATGCAACGTAGTGGTAAAAGAAAGCGCTTAATAATAGGTACTGGGTCATTCACTGGTCCAATCCGTGACCAGAGATCACTGACCTTTGATCGCCCTGATGTCAGCCAACAGAGACCACACTTGTCTGATAGAACGAAAACATTTGAGTACACTGATATGAGAGGAAGAGTCATTTTATAGGCCAGATATGCATACAATAACCTTTACGATAGCTGATGAAATCGAGTGCATAAGGCATCCCTCATAGATAAATCAACTCCGAACATTTCTTGATAAAATGAGAGCTTTGTAGAGAATTGTCGGAATTTCGCCCAAACTCTGTATCGATGCTTAATGTGTTTTTTTATTCAAGAAAACCATGTAGGAAGATAGGCACTAGCCTAGTACACCAGCAAGGCAATCGGTGAATTCGCAGCCATTTTGGAATGATTCCAGTTGCCTGGTGAGAAAAACTCCCTTCACGGTGGTTGAACTTCATCTCCTGAAGAGCTCGGAATGACATGTCATGACCACTTCGAGTTTCCAGAGATTCTAAAGAAGCATGAACCAGAATTTCGTATCCTACTGAAGGAACGAAACTATATATCACAAGGTCGAATCCATGCAGGAACCCAGCTATCTTTTTGAATGACGGTTAGGAGATCAGCATGTGGGCATGCGGCATTTAAGGAACTATGTGAGCTTTAGAAAAAAATGTGAAAGCGTACCGCTCATCATACGGAAGCTGTTGGACATTGTAATGCGCATGGCTGTACACCTCAGATATAATCGATGCAAATATAATTAAAAAGCTTCCGTTTTTCTTCGAGATATGCGTCGTTTTCAACAACTCCATAGCTTCGGTACAAACTGGAACAATACTCTTTGAGAGTACTTCATAAAACCTTTGACCCGCCCACACAGCTTTGTGCCGTCACAACTGAAAAGCCAACAAACTGTGGCATTCTCTACTGCATAAGGTCTACAACAAACGAGGACCTTTATTATCACAATCTTCTGTAAAACATTGCGTACTTTTATGATTAGCCAGTGTGTCCCAGTAGGTTTCGTTGAGTTTTGAATGAAAATACCCATAGATTTCGGCCATCTCGTCCGTGGTGAAGTAGACTCTACCGTTTACGTTTACAATGCGCTTATCACGTAGATGCAGTTGCATTTTTCTGGAAAGAGATTCTATCTTATTTTTCTTCCTACTTACAAGCTCGGAACTTCGCATCTAAGACTGCTATAAATAAAAACATTATAATTAACGCTTGAACTATGTAGCGCAGTGGTAAGAGGTATCCTGAAATTAATTCACACCCGATCACGGATTCGATTCTGCGTCTTGAGTTAACCAAGTCCTTCATCCAACCAGGTCCAGAAAATTGGTAGCACACTTATCTAGAAGGATAAAAATGCTGCCTTAATCCATAGATGGACCCTTCTAAGTCATTGTTTGGGCAAAACATGCTTTCAATCACCTCTAAGATGCTTAATGGAGTCGATGGTTCATGGCTCATTAATAGGGTATTGTCACCATCATCCTCCTCCTATCTTATAATTCTCTCACGAAAGGTTTTCAACTAAGAAGCTTTAATTGCTATGATCTACGGCGTCATCGTTGCAGAAAATTAGTGCCCAGAGCCGTAAGAATATTATCGTGTGAAGAACGGATGTGGTACGACACCTAATTTTCCGCGACAGTTCTCTTAATTGAAAATCGACCATTCTGTTTAAGTCTCGCCTGACAGCTAATCACCGCATCAAAGAAATATTTTAGTCTTTCTTTTAGCTATGATACTCCTGCTCTCGTTGTACCCTTCTCTCCAAGAAAAGTATTTGTAGCTTGATCAAGCTCATCCAAAAAACAACCGTTCTATGTCGCCAAGCCTTAATAATACCTTTACTGACCCAAAATTTCATGCACTGGTGTACGTTATATAAGTTATCGACTGACTACCAACGCTGCAACAAAAATCTCTGTGCGACCAAATAAACTATGGGAAAGCAAAGAAGATGAGATCAATTCACGTTGTCCAATTTACCTCTAGGAATAGAGGAAAATCTGATCAAGTCTGACCGATAGTGCTGACTGCAGGAAACCCACTAGGGTACATTACCAGAGACATACCAAATCAAACTGATTTCAGTTTTTAGAACAACCTGCCTAAGCAGGTATTACAATTCCAAGAAATTTATTAATAACTTCTACATCCCCCTGTTTCATTTTCCCTGTTATTTTCTTTCATTGCATTGCTATCCACCTTCGGTTCGCTGAAAAGTGTTGGAAAGTGGAAATCATTGACGTTTTAGATGAGTGTTGATCACCCGAATCTTTAGAAAATTAGTTTATTTTTTACCGTAACAGAGCAACTTTTGTGGTCTCTTGTTAAACTTCCTGGATACTTTGATGCTTGGACGGCCTGTCCTTACTGATCCTGCAAGCACCAGCATATGCTCCTTTTTCGGAGATTGGCTGGTCTAGCTATTGTTTCCCTGGGGTCGCGAGACCAGCCTAGCCGAAGTCTTCCTCAGGTCGTCACAACCACACAGCCTTTGTGGATCAGAGATTTGCCACCGTGCGACTAGTACGATACCAGAGCGGTGGTGGATCCTAGTACTGGTTTACTCTTAGCTCGATTTCCCAATGGAAACGTTGGGCTCCTCAGCATGAGAGACTGACGGCGGGATGAATGCTCTCGCTATATACATCGCAGGCCGTCACCCAGAAACACCTTCTAGCCACAATGAGGCGGTAAACCGTTGAAAAATTGTTGATTGCTGAACTTCGTTGCACTAAACCACTAAACTGCACATTTCCCACCATTCCAACGAAATAATAAATATCTCATCTAATACATACATACACACATACATATATACACATATGCATACATGCATACAATATACATGAACGAACACATATTTGCGCTTGAAGCATACATACATATACACATACATATACATACATATACAATATATATATACGCATACATATAATATACATATATGTATACACAGACACATGCATATTTACGTTACATACATGAATATATCGGACATACATATTCATACATATTATGCATATGCATATATGCATATACATATAGTTCCCAGGATCGACTTTCTATTAACCTGGGCATTGGATTATAAATGCGTCGTTTTCTTTCTCAGCAATCGCGAGGTTGTTAAACAGCGTGCGTTTACTTCCATACAATAACACACATACAACACAATCGTAGCTGACGTTTCGGCAGAATCGCCTCCTTCAGAGCCTGGAAGGGCATAGCAATTTACTATGTCAAACGCTTCAGTGACTCATATAGAAAGATGAGAATCTAAATTATAGTCACACGGTCAACAGCTTCTCGAAAAACCCACTGTTTTTTTTACGTGCCTTCCACTGAGGAAGATTACAACAGCTGATTATAGTCGGATGTGGTTGACGACTGCACGTCTCCACATCAACGATCGATACGAAGGTACGGAGCCAGATCAAGCGTGACCTCGGGGAATTCCTCCCTGGTGTTCATTTTAGAGTTTCTGGCATTTATCCAAAAAGCCTCAAAAACCTTGCGCGCTGGTGTTTTGGCATCCTGTGCGAGGATAGCGACTTTTATATCGAAATCTTCTCCACTGTACGTTTCTATCCTATGCGTCCCTAGTGGCATGCCTTGTTTTGCTTTTCGTTTATTATCTAGATGATCTTTTATGTGGATACATTAAGGTCTCCACGTTTCGCCAATATATGCGTCTCCGCAATCATTACAAGAGATCAGTTATATCGTACCTGAACTCATGCAATCACCGTCCCTGCCCTAAAGACAAATTATGCAATTTGTTATTTCACATAGACGGTCATACAGGCTGTTAAGAACTAACTGACGGCGAAGAGTATCGGGTGGTATTTCTACTATCGCAACCGACTCCTCTAGACCTGCCCTTCTTAAACACCGTTTTATAGCTATACTTCCTTCATCGCTAATAAAGGGCAGCAGAAATAGGATTTTCTTTTGACCAATGTGCGGTCTTGGGGCTTCCCTCTCCTTTTAAACATATCTCGTCGGGTTACCATTTCGTAGCCATTGCTGATGGCTATTTGCCGAGCCAAGTCGCGTGATTCCTCCTTTAATTCCAAGGTTCTTGAGGCTATTTGGATAAATGGCAAAAACCCTAAAATAAACAGCAGGGAGGAATGCCCCGAGGTCACACATCATCTTGTCCCTTACCATCGTATCGATCGTTGATGTGGAGAGGTGCAGTCGTCAACCATAGGCGACTATAATCAGCTGTTCTAATCTTCCTCAGTAGAAGGCACATAAAAAACGGCGAGTTTTTCGGAAAGCTGTTGACCGTGTGACTACCATTTAGATTCTCATCTTTCTACATGAGTCATTGAAGCGTTTGAAGTAGTAAATTGCATTTCACCATCTCAATTTGGCCTTTCCAGGCTCTGAGAAAGGCGATTCTGCCGAAACGTCAGCTACGGTTGTGTTGTGTGTTATTGTATGGAAGTAAACGTACGCTGTTTATCGTAAAAGCTCGCTCAATATCTTAACCTGTAAAAAAACTTCCTTTCAATGAAAAAACGTTTTCCCTATTTTTATTGTTTCTTATTCTCACTGGTTCCGAACAATATGCCACTACAATTAACTGATGAGTGTACTGAGTGATAACGGCATTGATTTTCCCTTATCAAAAGGAAAACAAAATAGCTTAGTCTGTTTACACTACACAAAACACAAGAGAAATAAGGAAAAACTAGAGAAAAAGTGAATAGATTCATGCGAGATTGCGGAGGTTCCTGATCCACATAGTAGAATGGAAATGTCTTGGGTTCAGCTGCACCAGTGCCAACAATATGCCGTGCATAGTAAGAAGATGCACATTTAGTTAAGAATGCTTGCGTTCGTTTTGCTTGCAATGTAGAGACATATGTTTTTTGTTGAGTTTCTTAATGGAACCGGTCCCGATGTTCTTATTCACATTAAGAGCCGCGAAGAGATTGTTATGAGAGATTTTATCTGACTGTATCCGCAGTTTAGTTGAGAATTTTTTTGTACAGCATACTTCGAGAAGTTTCACTGGTCGGTGCCGAAGTTATTAAGAAATTGTTTATGAAAAGAAAAACGCTAGAAACCCTTTTTCTATTGCAGCGACGTGCTTATTAGGACACACGGCGCCGCACGCCCTCTAACAGGACACACAACAAAGAAAGTGAATGTAGATGGACATTAGAAAGATTTCTCATCGACTATTAGAACGAATGTGCACTTCAGGTCGTTTTCTGAGCACATCCGACTTAACATAAGAAAAGAGAAACAGAGTTCACACTAACTGAAAAATTACGAGAGTTATGGCGTTCCCTAAAAGGCCGAAAGGGTTACATGTATCACCAACTGTCGTAATCTAATCACAATAACTCCAGCATCAAAAAGAACTCTATTCGTCCTAGTCGAACGCACTAACGCCTATCACTCTCGAAAAGATATGGCCCGTTCTTTGGTCCTGGCATGAGTCATTTAAATTTTGCTGCCTTTTTACGAAAATGGGGTCCACCGGTAGCACGTCGTACTCTGCTGTGGAACAGATTTAATTGGATGTAATTCTTGTGAACTGTTCTTTTCGAGTTTAAGCGAGATTGGTAACAGTTTTCGTGTTGTTGGTTGTTGCTGTTGTCGTTGTTGTTGTTATTCTATGGCTGCCGTTTCGGCACATTTGCCTTCCTCAAAGCCGTTTTTTATGTGAGAAGAAAACAGGGTGTTGTCTACGTAGGATGACAAAGTCGCCGAAGCTTTAGCCGTACAATCATAACAGCAGCAACAACAACAAAAACGACAATGGCACTTGTAAGTAACCTCACTTCACCTCTACAAAGGTAGTTCTTAGAAATTACATGTATTAAATAGCGATGCCGAGGTTTATTGAAACTCGTTCTTTTGAGTAATTAGACTTAGTCGTACCTTGTTTTCTGAATATAGCTGTAGTAGCACCTTGTTTGCTTGAGTGCACCATGGCAGGCACCTTCATGAATGTACCGGAGTGTGGCATCTAAAGGTGAAGGTGCCACGATGGACAAGCGGTACACCATGAAGTGGATTCAAGATGAAAACCTAAAAGGTTAATTTCAGGCACATAATAGAATAAGAGATAAGACAGTCGGCGTTTATTAATCCTTGATGCGCCATGGATCGACTGCACCAAGCATCGCTAGAGACGACTGTATGCCTATCTGCCCTATAAATTGACTCCCGTTGGCCTAAGAAGTGTCACGTCAGTTCTGCTGTCTTCCTTAATAGGTCTGTCACTAATTTGCTTACCGCAAAGTGACGGAAGCGTTTGTAAGCCTGGGGAGTGGGATCAACCACATGTCTGCTGCAGGGTACCTCCAACTACTGCGCTAAACGTGTTCTTGCCTCAGGCTCACAAGAACATCAGTAATTTTAAACAGCACGGTTCAAATTTGAAAATAACGTTAACTTTTTTACTTACTGCCTATTGCAATTCTTCACTTCAAGGTGTTATGTGTGGTACAACTACAACGATGCTGAGGTGTTTCTAAAACTTCGAACCGCACGTTTCTGCGACGGGGAACGAACACGCTGTTACCCTTTCCGGGGGCTAACGCCTTCACCACCACACTATGCGGATCCTTCGTTTATACATATCCTCTGAACGGTTAACTACCATATCGTTGCAGGGAGGTGTTCCTGGGTGTACGGCTCCGATGTTTAGCGTGGGGATTCATTCCTCAGCAGAGTGTCCCAAGCTGAGGAGTCAGGCGTTTTTCTAGGGAATCCTAGCCAAGAGTAAACCAATATCAGGATCCACCACCGTCTTGATATCAAGCCAGTCGCATGGTGGCATATCTTTTTCTGATCCACAGCGGTGGTGAATGCCTGGAGCAATGACGAACTGGGGCAGACTTTGGCTGGATTAACCTCGGGAATTAACGGAACCACAAAGGCTAGACCAGCAAAACTCCTAAAAATTGGAAAGTATGCTGGGGCCAACACAGCCTGTGATGACGAGCCATCCTAGTATCCAAGTGGGTAAGCAAGTGTTTATATATATATATATATACATATATATACATATATGCATATAGATGTATGAGAAAACAAATGCACATACAAACGGACACACACTTGAAAAAACGTGCACAGATACTAGTGCACACAAACATACACGCACATACAAACAATAAAAACACATTTCTACACATATACACAAGCGTTTTCAATCGCATTAAAACATTATAGAATCGTCATGGATACATATGCACGTACGCAAAAAAACAAAAAAAATGTAGTAGGACGGGTGTAGAAGCTGTAAAGATAAATGTTGATATTTGTAAGTGAAAGTTGCTGTTTCTCCATCGTTAAGAGGGAAATTTACAAACCAACAAAAAAGAGCGAAAGACAAAGAAATGGTGCCCACGTATTAAATCACTTTGAAAGCAAAACCGGATTACTGCAGAATGGATCAACTGCTGATAAACAAATTTTTATCCACGGATAACCATATCAATAACAATCGCCCTAAAAGAGCATTACCGGATGAGCATGCCTCATTCGTACGGTGTTCCATTGATGAAAAGACCCGTTTCGGTGCGGTTATGAACACGCCACATCAAGAAGAAGAACAGCCGTAGATCATCAACTCGGATCATCGGCTCTGATGAAGACGAAGACGTCGAAACATTAGTCGAAATAAACATTACTATCAACCTCGTGTAAGCTCAATAATTTAAAAACCTGTTAGCTAAAATACTTCTATTGGCCTTTGCACTAAATTCGGAAAGCCGAAAGAAGCAAGAAGCGTTGAAAAACTGAATATCTCTCTGCATGAATAAGGGAGATGATCGCTAAAACTCAAAATCAGGTCAACGATAGCGAAAAAATCTTCACTGATCCGAAGAACACTTCTCAGTTAAATCGAACTGAAAAAGTTCGCACTGAATTAGATAATCATCGTAACGCTTTTCTAGACTATCAGAAGAAAACTCGATTCTAGCCCGTCTCCTTAGCGAGAAATGTCTTTAGACTGAACGATCCGAAGTTTTCACGGATTCATAAGCTTACATTCGTCTGGAATTTTAATACATTATCAGCAGCGATAATAATACAAATTTGAACTATTGAAATTATAGATTTTTAGGCTTAGGCATTTTGCCAAAATCGATGGCTTTTTCCAACTTCTTTTACATAAGATTTCCTGAATAACTGATGTCACAATGAGAAGAGTGAGGCAAATACCGTACATCCTGTGTCAATTGTTCCTACCAGCGTGCCTTTTTGATATTTTAAGGACATTCTAACACTGTAATGAAGAAGAAATGACGTCATTGAGAGACGAAATACAACGATGAACGACGACGCCCAACTTCGACCGCCCTTTAATCACGTCTCCTCAAAGACTCGTTCCACGTAATGACCAATTAACGAATATGGTTGGCCTTTAAGTGTTTCTTCATTGCATTGCTTTTTTGCGATGTCGTCTAATGTGCTAATTTTCTACAGAGATTTTAAAACGCTGGCCAATTAAATCAATTTTTCCAGCTCACCTCACGAACACCCAATTGTTCCTAGAACGTCTACATAACGCGTCTCCTAATAACGCGTACGTGATGGAGTCCTTCGACGTTACCGCGCTGTACACCACCGTGTCGAATGACTCCGCAATGCAATCCATCTTCGAACTTCTTATTGAGCATGAAGTTAGAATAAATATGCGTGGCTTGTCCAACCAGCAGCTTGTGGCTCTCTCAAAGGAGTGCCTAAACTGCTCGATTTTCATTTTCAGATAGTCTAGGAAATATATCGCGCAAGTAAGGGGGTTGGCAATGAGACAGCGACTGGCATCAAGCTTTGCAATAGTGGTTATTTCTAAAATAGGAGCCTCTATTCTCGGTTTTCGGCCACTACTCTACTGCAGATATGTAGATGATTGTTTTGTCGTCTTCCTTACTTAGGTGGAGACGGACAAATGCTTTGAATTATTGAACGAGCACTCTGAGTACATTAAGTTCACCCAGGAGGAACTGAAAGAAAACTGGCTTTCGTTTCTAAACGTTCAAATAAACCTATCAAGTGCGGTTACATGATAAAGCGGTACCGAAAACCAAGCAACAAAAACATTTTGGCACATTTCTTTCCTTCCCACCTTTCACACACAAAGAGGGCGCTTGTGAGAAACATATTTCGAACAGCCATCTCTGTGTGCACAACCAGCGAAGTAAAGGAACAAATGCTAGAACTGGCTCGCAAATAGCCATCTCCAATGGCTACGAAATAGTTACCGCACGAGATAAGTTTAAAAGGAGAGCGACAAGCCCAAGAGAAACACTTGGCCAAAAGAAAGTCTCGTTCATGTTGCCCTTCATTAGCGATGAAGTAAGCGAAGCTATTAAACGATGCTTAAAAAAGTCAGGCGTAGAGGAATCGGTAGTGATAGTTGAAATACCACCGGCTACTCTACGTCGCCAATTAGTTCGCAACCGCCTGTATGAGTGTCTATATGAAACAACAAATTGCGTAGTTTGCCTTTACGGCAGGGACGGTAATTGCATGAGTTCAGGCATGATATATTTGATCTCTTGTAATAATTGCGGAGACGAATATATTGGCGAAACGGGCAGACCTCTATGTATCCGCACAAAAGAATACCTAGATGGCAACGAAAAGCATGACAAAGGACCCCACTAGGCACGCATAGGATACAAAAGCATAGCGGAGACGATTTTGAAGTAAAAGTCAATATCCTTGCACAGGAGTCCAAAACACCAGCGCGAAAACTCCTAGAGGCTTTTTGGATAAATGCCAAAAACCCTATAATGATTAGCAGGGAGGAATGCCCAGAGGTCATACGCGACCTGACCCCGTATGTTCGCATCAATTTCTGATGTGGAATGGTGCAGTTATCAACCATATGCGACTATAATCAGCTCTTCTAATGTTCCTCATTGGAAGTCACGTAAAAAGCGGTGAGTGTTTCAAGAAGCTGTTGATCACGTAATTACCATAGAGTTTTTCGTCTTTTTGTAAGTGTTATTGAAGCGTTTGGCCTAGTAGATTGTATATCAGTATACCCT